>JAPYYM010001251.1:0-13681 GCA_028534135.1 Potos flavus | reverse complement strand
TCTAGGTTCTTTCCATAGTTTGGCTATTGTGGACATTGCTGCTATAAAAATTCGGGTACACGTGCCCCTTCAGATCACTACATTTGTATCTTTAGGGTAAATACCCAGTAGTGCAATTGCTGGGTCGAAGGGTAACTCTATTTTCAACTTTTTGAGGAACCTCCACGCTGTTTTCCAGAGTGGCTGCACCAGCTTGCATTCCCACCAACAGTGTAGGAGGGTTCCCCTTTCTCCGCAAGAGATGACCTTATTTCTTATTGTCCAAATTGGGATACTTTTGAAAGAGTGAAAAGTGTAGAGTTATTCTTGTGGTCAGTAATTATTCTGGGGCAACAGACATTAACTGGGCCTGTCCCAGGCAAACTGAGACATGTGGTCACCTTCCTTATAAGCCATTTTGGAGAGTTTAGGTGGTACTATTTGCAGGCTTATGGAATATAAGCAGAACAAGATTAGGGTAGAGTGGAATGATGACTTCAGCTTGAGGAACATAGAGTTTGGGATTTCTCTGATGTGGTTTTTTCCTTTGCACCACTTCTGACACCAAAATGTGTGTGTTTTTCCACCACACTAATTCTCCAATACCAATTGGGTATTCAGCAATTTAATTCTGACACTAAGGATTATCCTGTTATGCAGGATAATAGTCATGTGCACAGTCTTCACCCTGTCAGCCTGCTTCGGACAGCTGTGGCCCCCCTCTAGGTTCAGAGAGCTCGGGCTAGTCCCCAACCATGTGAGGAGCTGGATGTTGTGAGGCCTGGTAAGCCATTGTAAGACCTTGGCTTTTACTATTTAAAAAAATGGAGAGAGCCATATGCTCTGAACTGAGATGGATCATGATTTGAATTGCATTTTTAAAACATGCTGCTGTGGGGCTCAAATGTGGGAGATATGTTGTGAAGTTATTGCAGAGATCTAGGTGCGAGGTGATGGTGGCTTGGACTGGGGTGGTAGCTGTGGAGATACTGCGTCCTGATTGGATTCTGGATCTCTTTTGATATGAGAGCCAATGATGACATTGTGGTTTACAAATATATAAATTTATAAATTTGGTTAGTGGGAATTTATCCCCAGTGACAGATTGTCACAGATGTACTGATTGAAGTTTCTGGACTGACAAAGCTATGATATACAGTGTAGTAATTTTTTAAATATAAACATGTTTTATATTTTACATCTCACTTTCTGAATGGTGAATATTTTGAAGTAGAGATACTTTTACAAATATTTATTTTCTTAATTTTTCTATACTGTATATAGTACTAAACTCACAGTAAGTGCCCTATAAATCCCATTGATTTTAGTTGAATATCTATTGTCAACTAAATATCTATTTAGTTGAATATCAAATGTCATTTTCACCAAAAAGTCATGAACAGGAATAGGAAGGAATTAGGTAATGAAAAAGGGTAGCAAAATTGGAAAATTTTCTAATTTCCTGTGTCAGATATTCATGAAGTGGCTTCAATTTTAGTGTATAATTTTGTGATAATATTAACTATATTAAACTAAATCTGTATTAAAAGATATATTTACATTTAAATTAAGTTGAAATTTATATTTCAAAGCAAGATATAGATGATTTTAATGTTGTTTTATTTTGAATTTACCAGTTAAATATTGTAGTTATAATTGCTCTCTCTTAGTAGCTAATCAAGATAACTATGGATATTTATAATAAAGAAACTGTTTTTTAGTTTTGTTTTTCTCTTTTAAAGATAATTATGACTTGGATCCTGCATCTGAATTAGGAGAAGATTTATTGAAACTTTATGTGAAACACTGTTGCCCAGATATTGATATTTATGTTGATGGAAAATGTTTTAAAGCTCACAGGTAAATAGGCATGTCATTTGGTGTCTTGGTTGTGAAAGTAAAATTTAAAAGGGTGGTTGTCTTTTCTTAGCACAGTGGTTTTCAAGCTCTGATTCACAGAAGTCACAAGGGTTTCATGGTGATGCCCTAGGGGACTTGTGACAGGGGAAGAGGTTGGACATCAGGCAGGGTTTTCTGCTTGCAGGTTCACCCAGGCTCACATGCCCCCTTCCAGACATGTGCACATGTTTCAGCCAAAGCATATCTCTGCTTTGTATTGAGCATGAACCTAAGATTTCATTAGAAGAAGATATTCTGTTGCCTAAAATAGGTTTGAAAGCCACTGTCACAGAAAATGTCATTAAATGCAGTTTTTAATTTCACAGGCATTATAGTATTGAAGATGATTATTTCTACGTAAATGACATGTATTTTCTCTGGATGCATTTTGGCTCAAAGTCTTTGATTCAGAATAGATATTCTTATGAATAGCATTGATTAGAAGGCTTAATATTTCAATGTACTTTTTAAAAACCATTATTATGCTTTAGAATTGGGTTGCTTAGACATTCTAGGCTTTTAGATTTCAAATTAAGGCCTGCTCTTTTTTGCATGTAACTAAAATCTGCTTAAAAGAAGAAAAAATTTTAATAAATACAGATTTTCTTTTGGAACTCAAGGGAAAAGTACAGCTGGACCTCACAATGGACAAGAAATGGAACCAGAAGACTGAGGAATCAGTGTTTTTCCTCCCTCTTTTGGTGTTTCAAATAGAATGTTGATAAGTTATTCTGGTGCTCCAGAAAAGGAAGAACCAGGTTATTTGCAATGTAAGAACCAGTCTTCTAGGTTCAAGGGTACACAGTCTTAATGAAATTAGCAATGGGTTTAGATTACAGGAATCTACCATGCCAACGGTAATGATGTTTGTGCTCTCAGAAATCATATTGGCTTTGCCAGTTAATTGACAGCAGTACATTGCTAAACTCCAGGATTACCAGTTTCAGTCAGACTATTTACCATTCAGAATTTGAGCTTTTCTCTTGGGAACATGTATTTTGTAATTGTAAGTACATACATACGCACATTTTTCTAAATTTTATGAAATCTCCATTACATATAGTAAAATACAGGGTGTAATACAGATCTATTAGTGTATTTACCATATCGTGGATATATATTTCCCAAATCGTGTGTGTGTGTGTGTGTGTTTGTTTGCTTCTTTGATTCTTTTTTGGGGGGGGGGCAGTACAATTTTTATTTTAAAAAATTAATTTTATTTTGTGTTCAGGTTTTTCTTGAAACCACAGGGGCATCATACCAAAGTTTTACTTATAGAGCCCTAAGGTTATTGTCATACAGGGAAGCAAGACCTTGTGATCATTTGCAATATATCCTCAAACAGTGTCTATATTTGGCCTCTCTGTGTGCTGACTGACAGTGGACTATGTTTTAGGAGCTGGATCTAGAATATTAGGTTTGTATTCCAGGAGAACTCTTGCTTATATTCGGGTTTATTTTGTTCACCTAGCAATAAAAAATAAGCATATATTAACTAGAAAGGCAATTTCCTGAGCATATGTTCCAAGAAGATCTGGCTTAAGTTTTTCTACTTTGTTAGTACACTTATATGAGTTACAATGGCAAAATCTAAATCTCAAGATTACCTTCCTAGTCCAAACTTGAATAACTCTCTGTGTAGTACATAATTTTATTATTCAGTTTAAGGAATATTATGTCAGTAGTTCAGAAGACACACATTCATGTCATGTAGTTTAAAGCCCAACATCAGAACTTTCTGCATTCTTGTTCTAAATAATCAATATCATCATTTACCCTAGTGGTGTGGCTAAAAATCCATTTGTGATATGACTGTTTTAATTTTTAAATTATATGTACTCATATATTAAAAAATCAGTGCAAGTACTCATAAATATCAGAATTTATGATCAGAATTACATTCACATTAGGGCTATATTTTATAACCATTTAGTTTGCTAGTTTAATATTTCCAAATTGCTGTGGTAATGAGGTAGTTTCTTCTTTTCTTGAGTCCCTGTCTTTCTCTCATGCTCTCTCTTTATAAACATCCCTGATACTTGGTTCTTCCAAGATTATCTCTCCAGTTGCCAGTTGCTCTGTCCAGTCTTTATCTTGATCCCCAGCTTGATGCCTGGAGCCCTTGATATGCTGCAATACAGTCTGATGCCAATTACTTCCTTGGGGTGGCACAATTAAGCCAAAGAAGTTACTATCTAACAGAGTGGTTAAGAGTGTGTGAACTGTGTGTGGAGCCTTTCTGCCTGGGTTTGAATTCTAACCCTACCATCTTTTAGCTCTGAATTTGGGCAAGTCATTTAACCATTCTCTGCTTTAACATCCTCATCAAACATGGGTGTTCTCGAAGTACTCATCTCACAGGGTGATTATGAGGATTAAATTACTTTAAAGGACTATATAGGTGTTTGCTATCATCATCCAGGCAATAGCCCTTTGATAACAAGCTTTTGTGTAGATGGTAGCAACAACCTGTATGCACTTTTGTGGGGCAAGCAGAGAAATGTGGTTTGAATCACTTGCATTTCTCCTCCAATCTAAGGATGGGACAGCAGTTTACCTCCAGGAAAAGTCACATTACTTTACTCTTCTCCATCTACACAGGCCTTTTCCTCTCTTAAGCATATTCTTCACTCTTCCTACATATTAGTCCTTGTTTGTCTCCAATACTTCTACTCAAAGGAGAAATGAAGAGAGCTCTTTTTATTTGAGGGGAGAGTGGGGGTTGTAATAAAAGGAGGAACCCTTAGAGTTCATTGATCCTGTTTGTTAGTTATGTTACTCCTTTTCCGAGTATTGCTTCCTGGGACTATGCATTACCCTCTTTTATAGACCTCTGTAACATTACTATCCTGCCTGAATTGCCCTCAATCACCAGATGAATACCATTTGGATATTGTACATTTCTGTTTTCCTTTATTTCCTCCTGTCATCTTCAGTCTACCCCTAAGTTTGTACCTGATGAACTCTATTGCAGATCTCCCATTTTATGGCATTATTTATTATTGTAGTGTTTCCCTGAGAGAAATTGAATCTGTTACATTTTAAGATACTCTGTTTGTGGCACTTCTATGTTCCATAATTAAGATTTTCTTGGGCTGCTTTATTGGAAAAGCATGGCAGTGATTTCTGATTTTAGCTTTGACAATTTGATAGCCTTTCCAAAATACCTTTCATTTCAGTGCTTGATATTATACCATTAGGCTTTCATTCATTGAGTTAAAGTGTTCAATTCCCCCTTTAAAATGTAGGTTTTTTCTGAATATTTAGCAAATTGACAATGTTCCAGTTTGTGCCATAGTATTAATCAGTTATATGTTCAGCTGAAAGCTTTTTCAGAAGTGTATAGTTTAGTAATTCAGAAGCCAGTCTTTCTGGGTTTAGATTCTGACTCCACCATTTATGGAATGGTTGAGAAGTTGCTTAATGTCTTCAAGTCTTAATTTCTTTATGAAAATAATAATAATAGTAATTGTAGCATAGGATGGCTGTGAGTATTGAACCAGGTAATAGCTGGCATGCTATAAGCTTTCAGTAATGTTAGTTGCTACAAATATGTATTAGGTATCTGGAAGGAGACACACTGTTGCCTGTTGTACCTGATCTTGTAGTTCAGGTTGGCAAACTATAGCTCAAATCTGTTCACTGCCCTCTTTTTTATATAAAGCAACAAAAAAATAAGCATATGCAATAGTAACCTGTAAAGCTTGATATTTATTATCTCTTCCTTTATAGAAAAAGTTTGCTGTCTTACTCAGATTGCCAGGAAGCCTTTAATGAAATAGTGATAATAAAATTCCAAATTACCGTGCAATAAAGTGAGTCACTAATCTCTTAATATTAATTACTTTGTTAGTGATAAATGGTCGACCCTGTCCACTTGTGAGGTTTGATGTGGTAATAACAGAGGGAAAAGAGATAAAATCCCTTGGTGCCTCAGGCCTTTGAGGGATGTTGCAGTGGGGAACCAAAGCTAAAGGCTCTGGGTGCCTGAAAGGAAACAAACCACCTGCAGTAGAAGCTCCTTAACTGAACCTGACTAAAACTGCTCTTTAGATATTCTTTATAGAACATGTTAACAGCACAGTAGGCAGAACTGTCAAGGCTTAGAAGGCCCTTCTCTAGTGTAATTATACTTTTCCGTTCCTATCATTTGTGTCTTCTAAGAGTCACTTGAGCTTTTCCCAACCTATGTAATGCTATTTAACTTATTTTCACAGCATAACTTAATGAAAGATCAAATAAACCAATGATACAAGAAGTATGAAAGAGTTATGTGGGGCACCTGGGTAGCACACTCAGTTAAGTCTCTGACTCTTTGTTTTGGCTCGGGTCATCATGTTTGTGGGATTGAGCCCAAGTCAGGCTTTGCACTCAGCATGGAGTCTCCTTGAGATTCTCTCTCTTTCTCCCTCTCGTGCTCTCTCTCTCTAAAATAAGCAAATAACTCTTTTAAAAATTTATTTAAAAAAAGTTATCGGGTTGCCTGGGTGGCTCAGTTGTTTAAGTGGCTGCCTTCAGCTCAGGTCATGATCCCAGGGTTCTGGGATTGAGTCCCACATCGGGCTTCTTGCTCGGTGGGGAGCCTGCTTCTCCCTCTGCCTCTGCCTGCCTCTCTGCCTGCTTGTGCTCTCTCTCTGACAAATAAATAAATAAAATCTTAAAAAAAAATCTTTAAAAAAAAGAAATAAAAAATAAAACAAAGTTATAATTCCAGTGAATGGTAATGGATAATGGATAATGGATAGGAAGAATAAATAATATTCTTAATAAAGAAGAGACACTTTAAAAATTGCTATTGAATTTAGTATAGATGAATAATATAAAAGTTTGAGGGGAAGTTATAAAAATCTAAAATGATTCTGTACTTAAGTTGCTTCACAAAAGCTTTAGATTTTATTCTTCATTTTAGAGAAATTTAAATTAGAAATTATAAGTGTATATATGTATAGCTTTTGTGAGAAATAAGAGACACTAGTCAGTAAACTCACATTAAAAAAGGGATTGGCTTTACGGTGAAAGATTTGTGAATGAATGCATGTGTGTTTTTTTAATAATTGGCAGATGTTTTATTAAGATATGGTTTTTGGAAGTGGGAGAGACATTCTAACTGGTCTTCAGGTATATTTGTCAGTGATTGGTTGGCTGCAAGCAAGCAAGCAAACAGTTTGGAGAATTTCAAAAGAAAAAGGATTGTTCAGTGTTAGGGGTAGAGAGTTTTTTTGAGACTACTAATTTCCTGCAAGAAGTTAGGGTCATTATCAAGTGGATACAGGTGGTATTCTCCCCATAAAGAGTATAGAAGTTTCTTAGCATACTTCTACCTATATAATTTGGAATTTCTGGAGTTGTTTTAATGCTCAGTAAAATGATTTTTTTTAACTGCAGTATAATTGACATATTAGTTTCAAGTGTATAACAGTGATTCGACAACTTATACAGTATGCAATGCTCACTACTGTCCCCATACACAGTTATTACAATATTACTGACTATATTTCCTATGCTGTACTTTTCCATATTTACTTTTAAGTTATTATAAAATGATTATGATATGCATAAATAATTTTTTAAATTCTCACAATTTTTTTTGATTAACCAAAAACTATCAGTTCTAAATAGGGCATCCATTACACTTTACAAATAATTTTTTAACCTAGGAAAGGCTAATCTTATGAAAGCTATAATCAATGGATGTCAAAATGAGTGTCTTAAGAAAAAGGTCTTTGCTTTTTTAAAGTTTATGTTCTCTAAGATGTTTGCAAAGAAGTGCAGTGGGTAATAGTGACAACTGTAAAAAGTTTGGATTCACTACCCTGGGTTTAACCTTTATTTAGTCATATAGAACTAAAAGTTTAAAAAGTATTCTTGGAGCAAGAGTACTTAAAAAAAACAACCAAAACACAGTAAAAAATTCTTCTTTAGAGCTTCTCTGAGTAATCCAGGCCATTATTCTGCCTGGAGTAGTGAATCTAGTTCAGCTAACATCGGGAAGTATTAAATAGCAAGCAATGTACTAAAGCAAGAGCAAGGGGGAAATTAGGGCATCTTGACACAGCCAGAAGCAGCCTTGTCAGTTGAGATTAAATTTAATCAAAAGGAGAAAATGGTTTTTGGCATGTTGGAAAATGGAAAATCTGGCAAAGATTTTTAATACATCGTGCCATTTACAGCACTTTTTTTTTTTTTAATGTAGGCTCCACACCCAGCGTAGAGCCCAACGTGGGGCTTGAACTCACGACCCTGAGATCAAGACCTGAGCTGAGATCAAGAGTCAGGTGTTTAACTGACTGAGCCACCCAGGTGTCCTCCGCAGCATTGTTTTTTAAACTGAGACTTGTATCCTAATTAAGTAGGAATGTTTTTTGAGTTTCTGTCCTAAAGACGGCAATTATTTAAGTCTCAGATGCTTTTAATCTTACTTAAATGGAAATAGCATGCTGTGTTAGTGCAAATCTTCAGAGAAGCAGACATGAGGATGGGGGTAAGACTTGGAAGAAATTTAATAGGGTAAATGCATGTGAGAAAACCCAGAAAGGAATCCAGAGGTGACTGAAGGAGCTGTCAAACTGCAGTGTTGATCTGACCGTGATAGAAGGAGAAGGGGAAAGAAGGAGGCTTGGGTAGTAGCTTCTTAGGCTGCAGTGAAGTTCTGAGGAAAATCAGCAGACTGTTAGAAAGTTCCCAGGCCAAAGTCACCTGTCAGAAAAGGCCCTGTCTCTCTGAAATAGGCCTCCTTAGTATCACTGATGTGCTCAGTCACTGGCAGAGAACAGTCTTGTGAGAAAGTGGCCTTGGGACCCATGTGGTACTGAATGCAGAGTGCTCTACTGGGGCCATTGGTCACTTATGCAGTCAAAGATCAGAGACTGCCATACATGTAAGTCATGACATGTTGTATATTTATACAGGCATTCTTCCTTCTATTGAATTTGGCTTTCTTGTGCTTTGTAGATAGTAGGGTTTTTTGTTGTTTTGTTTTGTTTTTTACAAATTGAAGGTTTATGGCAACTCTGCAGCAAACAAGTCTATCAGTGCCACTTACCCAACTGCGTTTGCTGACTTCACGTCTCTGTGTCACATTTTGATAATTTTTGCAATATTTCAATTTTTTTCATTATTATATTGTGGTGATCTGTGATCAGTGACCTTTGATGTTATTGTAATTGTGCTGGAGTGCCATAAACTACACCCATATAATATGGCCAACTTAATTGATACATGTTATGTTTGTTCTGACTTCTCTCCCAATCAGCCATTCCCTTTTGTCCTTCTTCCTCTCCTCAGGCCTCCCTATTCCCTGAGGCACAACAGTATTGAAATTAGGCCAGTTAGTAACCCTACAATGGGCTCTAAGTATTCAAGTGAAGGGAAGAGTTGGACATCTCTCACTTTAAATAAAAAGCTAGAAATAATTAAGCTTAGTGAGGAAGGCATGCTGAAAGCAAGACAGGCTGAAAGCTAGGCCTCTTGTGCTAAACACTTAGCCAAGTTGCAAATGCCAAGGAAAAGTTCTTGAAGGAAATTAAAAGTTGTATTCCAGTGAACAAACAGATGTTAAGTGGAACAGCCTTATTTTTGATATGGAGAAGGTTTTAGTGGTCTGGATGGAAGCTCAAACCAGCGATCACATTCCCTTAAGCAAAAGCTTAATTCAGAGCAAGGCCCTAACTTTCTTCAATTCTTTGAAGACTAAAAGAGGTGAGGAAGCTGCAGAAGAAAAATTTGAAGCTAGCAGAGGTTGGTTCATGAGGTTGAAGGAAAGAAATTGCCTTCATAACATAAAAGTGCAAGGTGAAACACCAAGTGCTGATGTAGAAGCTGCAGCAAGTTATGCAGAAGATCTAGCTGAGATAATTCATGAAAGTGGCTATACTAAACCACAGATTTTCACAGATTTTATTCTATTGGAAGAAGATGCAATCATGTTTGCGAATGACATATCTGATAAGGGGTTAGTATCCAAAATCTATAAAGAACTTGTCAAATTTAACTCCCAAAAAAACAAATAATCCAGTTAAGAAATGGGCAGAAGACATGAATCGGCATTTTTCCAAAGACATACAGATGGCTGACAGACACATAAAAAGATGTTCAACATAACTCATCATCAGGGAAATACAGATCAAAACTACAATGAGATACCACCTCATACCTGTCAGAATGGCTAAAATTAACAGTACAGGAAACAGATGTTGGTGAAGATGCAGAAAAAGGGGAACCCTCTTACACTGTTGGTCAAAATACAAACTATTGCAGCCACTCTGGAAGACAGTATCTCTATATTGTCTATACTGTTCCTCAAAAAGTTAAAAATAGTACTATTCTACGAGCCAGCAATTGCACTACTAGGTATTTACCTACCTAGGATCCAAAAGGATCCAAAAATACAGATTTGAAGGGGCACATGCACCCCAATGTTTATGGCAGCATTATCAACAATATTCAAATTATGGAAAGAGCCCAAATGTCCATTGACTGATGATAAAGAAGATGTGGTGTATATATACACAATGGAATATTACCAAGCCATCAAAAAGAATGAAAGCTTGCCATTTGCAATGGTATGGATGGAGCTAGAGTATTGTGCTAAGCAAAATAAGTCAGAGGAAGACAAATACCATGATTTCACTCATATGTGGAATTTAAGAAGCGAAACAGGTGAACATAGGGGGAGAAGAGGTAAACCAGAAAATAGGTTCTTTTTAATTATAGAGAACAAACAGGATTATTAGAGGGGAGGTGGGTGGAAGATGGGTTAAATGGACGATGGGTATTAAGGAGGGCACTTGTGATGAGCGCTGAGTTTTATATGTAAGTAATGAATCCCTAAATCCTACTGAAACCTAATATTATACTTTATGTTAACTAATTGGAATTTAAATAAAATTTAAATAAAATTTAAATAAAAATTTGAGACTAAAAAAAAAAGATGCAGGTTAACCTAGGACTTTCTTGGCTAGAGAGAAGTCAATAATGCATGGCTTCAAGGCTTCAAAGCTTCAAAGGATAGAGGAACTCTTGTCAGACCTACTGTTCAGAAAAAAAGGGTTTCTTTTAAAATACTGGTACTCATTAACAATGCACCTGATCACCCAGGAGCTCTGATGGAGAGGTACAACCAGATTAGTGTTGTTTTCATGCCTGCTAACACAACATGCCTCTCCCACCTCCCCCATCTCCGACTCCTGCGCACTTACTTGCTCTCTCTTAAAAAAATACTTTGCTAATTCCATCATCTCTTTCATTTCTGGGTATGCTTCTATTGAAGCATATGCTTTTTCTCCTGGTTATAGTTAAAATTTGCTACTTCTTTACATACCTAGAATTTTTTATTATATACTGGATGTTATGTTGTTGAGTGTTTTGATTTTGTTGTCTGTCTTTAAAAAGAGTGTTGAAGTATGTCTTAACAGGTGATCCACTGTGATCGAGGAGTCATTTTAACTTTCAAGTCTTATTATGTAAGAAATTATTATATATTATGTTACATATAGTATATGTAATATATATTATTATATAAGGCTGTCGTTACCATAAATAGTGATTCCTCTGATGGATGGGCAAAGTCCATTGAAGACCTCTGGAAAGGATTCACCATTCTAGATGCTGTTAAAAACATTAGTGATTCATAGGAAAAGGTAAAAATATCAATTGTTGCAGCAGACTTCATTGTCTTATTTTAAGAAATTGCCACAACCAACCTAACTGTCAGGAACCACCACCCTGACCAGTCAGCAGCCATTAACATCAAGGGAAGACCCTCCACCAGCAAGAATATTACAACTCACTGAAAGCTCAGATGAAAGCATTTTTTAGCATTAAAGTATTTTTAAATTAAGGTGTATATATTTTTTAGACCTAATAGCATTATCTATTTTGTATATGTATATTATATATAATCACTATTAATTGTCATAATGTATACTTAACAGACTGTAGTATCATGTAAACATAACTTTTATATGCATTAGGAAACCAAAAATTTCGTTTGACTTTTTAAATTACAATATTTGCTTTTATTGTGGTGGTCTGTAACTGAACCTTTTATACCTCCTATGTATGCCTGTATATCTTTATCATTAGGCATAATCAGAGAAAGTAAGTAGATAGAAGGATAAAATTCTAATAGTATTCTTCATTAAGAATTATTTAATAAGCATTGATTATATACCAGGTACTATGTTTTATGCTGAGATTGAGATTTGCATTCTTTTCAAGTACATATGGATCTTAATGAATGTTCCACATATACTTGAAAAGAATGTGTCTTCTGCTGTACTGGGGTGGAGGGTTCTTATAGATATCAAATAGGTTGATAGTGTTGTTGAAGTCTTCCATATCCTTAACTGACTTTTTGTCTACTTGCTCTGTTTGTTACCAAGAAGAAGGTTTCTAAGTATAATTATGATTTTCCTATTTCTTCCTTCAGTTCTATTAGTTTTTGCTGCATGTATTATGAAGCTCTATTTTTTAATTGAGGTATAGTTGACATTATATTAGTTTCAGGTGTATAACATACTGATTGAGTATTCGTATATATTGCAAAATGATTGCTACAATAATTCTAGTTAGCATCCCACTCTAGATTTCTTATGGTTACTGTTTGTTTATGTGGCGTATCTTTTCCCATCCTTTTACTTTTAAACTCTCTGTGTCTTTATATTAAAAATGGCTTAAAATTTTTTATAGACAGCATATATCTTACTGGTCTCATAATTTCCTTTTAATTGGATAATTTACACCATTTACTGTAATGTTGTTATGTTGGGGTTTAAGTCTACCATTTACTATTTGTTTTCATTTTTTCTTTGTTGTCTTTTTCTTCTTTTTCTTCCTTTCTAATGTATTAATTGAATTAAACATTTTTTTAAATTACAGTTTATTTCCACTGTTGACGTATTAGCCATATTGTGTGTGTATTGTCTTTATTAGTGGTTGCTCTAGTATTTATAATATGTATTGTTACCTTATCATTTATGTTCAGTTAATATTATACATCTATATGTATAACATTAGGACCTTTTCCCCTCCTATCCTTTGTGCTATTGCAGCCATACATTTCACTTTTATATATATTCTAAACCCCACTATAAATTATAATTCTTTTTTAAAACAATTATCTTTTAGGTAATTTTATTTACTTATTTACTTATTTAAAAGATTTTATTTATTTATTTATTTATTTATTTATTTATTTATTTTAGAGAGAGAGAGAGAAACCCAAGTAGGGGGAGGGGCATAGGGAGAAGGAGAGAAACTCAAGCATCTCCATGCTGAGTGTGGAGCTGACATGTGGCTTGATCTCACAATCCTGAGATTATAACCTGAGCTGAAATCAAGAATCTGATGCTTAACCTACTGAGCCAGCTGCCCCTAGGTAATTTTGTTTTAATGAGGAAATTTAAATGTATCTACATATTACCATTTCTTGTGCTTTCAATCTTTTCTTAAGTCTAGGTTTCTGTTAAAATTTTTCTTAGGTTTGAAGAACTTTGTTTAAATTTCTTGTAATACAGGTCAGCTTGCTAATGGCTTTTCTTGGCTTTCGTCTACAAAAGATCTTCATTTAGACTTCATTTTTGAAAGATATTTTTGCTGGATTTAGAATTATAAATTGGCAATTTTATTTTATGTTTCTTTTTTTTAAATTTTTTATTATTATTTTTATTTTTTAATTAAGAGATAATGTATTATTTGCCCCAGGGTACATGTCTGTGGATCCTCAGGCTTACACATTTCACAGCACTTACCATAGCACATACCCTCCTCAATGTCCATAACCCAGCCACCCTATCCCTACCCG
>JAPYYM010001250.1:0-13681 GCA_028534135.1 Potos flavus | reverse complement strand
CTTTAACCCACTGAGCCAACCAGGCGCCCCTTCTATATTTTAAAAAGTATATTCATTACATCAGTTAATTTTCAAATAAAAATCAACCTTGCATCCCTACTTAGTCATGATGTTTTAACATTTTTATGTGTTTTTGACTTGACTTAATAAAATTCTGTTCAAAGTATTTGCATTTAATTTCCCAAAAGTTATCAGACTGTAGTTTTATTTCCTCTCATATTTTTACCTGGCTACAGAATCAGGATAATGCCAGCTTCATGCTGGATACATTTGTGTACGATAGGTATTCTTTCTTTCGTTAACATTTTCTACAATTCCCCAGTAAAGCCATCTGGACTTGACTTTTTTTGAGGGAAGAGTTTTTAATACTGGTTTAGTTTCTTTAAAAGATACAGGGCTATTCAGGTTGTCAATTTCTTGTTGAGTGAGCTTTGCTATTTTGGATCTTTCAGTATTTTGTATTTTTCAAAAATATGTTCGTTTCATCCAAGTCCTTAAGTTCATTGACATAACGATTCAATATCCCGTTATAGCTGTCATTTATGATATCAGCAACTTGTGTCTTCTCTCTCTTTTTCCTGTTTAGTCTGGCTAGATATTTGCCAATTTCATTGATCATTCTGCGGAATCAACGTCTGCTGTCAATGATTTCCTTTATTGATTTTCTGTATTCTATTTTATCGGTTTTTGCCATATGCTTATTATTTCCTTTCTCTGCTCTGCTTTGCTGTTAGAACTGACCCCTTTGCTACACAGGAGTGGACCAGACACCACAGCAGTTGGTTCCAGGACCCCTCTCCTTCCTCACTCACTCCTTCATCTCTGGGAGGCCCGCTCCCTTTCCCTTATCGTGTGAGGTGGCATGTCGTCATCCTTGTCTTGCTGAGCTGCCTGTTCTGAGGTGGGGCTTGCTTTCCTGTATTGCCCCCAAAGCGCTTTCCTTTGCTTGATTGACATAGTTTTCTCAAGTTGATTGGGGCACAGAAACTTGGAAGATAGTCCACAGCTGAAGCCTCTATAACATTTATTTTTGAGAATTATTACTCAATAAAAGGGCATGAGCCACACCTTGTGAAGACTGGCGAATACTGAGGGATAGTACAGAGTGGTAACTATTTTAAATAAAAAATATATATATTAAAATGAATGTCTAAGTTGACTCACATGTGAGGCTGATCACTGGTTATAAATGGCAAGCCTGTAAATGACTCAAATTTGTGTCCTTTTACACAGAGCCTTCTTGGGACTTGCCAGAGAAGGAGAATAAGGAAGCTTCTCTCCTGTTATCAGAGAAGTGGCCACTGCCGTCCTCTAAGAGCTGCTGACATCCCACCTTCTAGATACCTGTGGGCTTGTCTCTCCAGCTAGGAATGAGGCTCTGGGGTCAGTGTGGTCTGATCCAGGGCACACCCTCTCCCAGGCAGCAAAAGGCAATTCCATCAGAATGTGAAGGGGGTTGGCCTGGACATCACACTCCAGGAATAAGCTGGTGGAGGCACTTAGAGAATTAGTAGTGAAGAACTTGAAATTGTAATGACAAAAATACTATTTATAAGAGCATCAAAAAATACAAGTTTGGGGATAGATCTAGCACAATGTACGTGAGATCTTCACTGAAAACTAAATAAATGGAGAGACACACCATATTCTATGAAGAATCTTTGTATTGGAAAAAAGGACCAGGGGAGAGACAGTGTGTGATGCTTAGGAATTAGGCCATCACCTCGTAGGGTCCTGGGTGCAGGACGTGAATGCGGGATGTGGTGGGTCTGTTGGTAAGAGGTGAGGAGGGAAGGGAGTTGTTGTGGGGCATGGAGTCCCCAGGACATCTGGGGTTTGGGTGCAGGGGTTTGATAGGGTTCCCTAAACTGAGACAGAAGGAGCAAGATGCCATAGCAGGTGTCCTAAGTAATAGTGCCCACTCCCAGTGCCCACTCCCTTGGGAAAGGCCCAGAGGCTGCCCACTGCGCTGTCCCTCCCTTTTGTGGTCAGATTTCCTGTAGAGACAAGGTTGCCCTGCCCCTGGCTGCTCCCCTCTTCTCTGCTGGGAGCACAGGCTGCAGGGGGCTTCCTCGCATTCCTGGCTGTGGGACCACTGGAAGCAGGCTTGGAAAATGTCCCTTCCCCTCACCTTGATCATTTCCTCACATGTGCTAAAATAAGGACAGTCCTCCTTCACGTGGAAGACAATGGGTGGAAATGCGCTGAGCCCTCCACGTTCGTGCAGCTGAGGAACCCGCGGGAAGTCCATCTGTCTTTCCAGTATTTTATCCTTGATACATAAGGTGGTGTCCAGAGTGGAGTAGCTCCTTTAGGAATAAGTAGTTTCGAAACAGAAGAAAGCTAGCAGAAGTGAGAGAAGAAGCAAACTCGGAAAACAGTAATGTAATCGGAACTCTAGGAAGCAATTGCTGTAGGTACCAGTCAGGACCCCGTACACTCTCAAGGTTTTAAGCCCTTATGTAAGTAACAGTCGAGTCCATTCGAACGGCGTATGTATACATACATAACCTACAGTGAGTTCTTGACAGGCGTCAAAATATGGCATTTATTTCTACATAGTGTTAACTTAAATTGTAATTTCCATTTAGATGTGAAAGTGTCCAAATGGTGCGAAGCTCAAAAACCCCCCATATTAATGTTAAACACCATTTAGTTGCTTTGCTGAACAACTTACTCTCCTTGAAAACCACAAATACTCCTCTTAGATTTGCCAGGGGACAGGGACTGCCTGGAGAGAGGGGATGGGAGCTGACATTTCTCCAGACCAACACAAAGCATGGACTTTGTAGGAGGACCCAGGAGCACTTCTCCAGGCTGCCCACTGTCCCTGACTTTCATTCAAAGAAAACGTAGTCAGTGTCAAAGGTCTGCACGGATGTGCACTTAAATACATGCTTTCAATAAAAGGCAACTCAGTAAATACAAGAAGGCCGCGCTGCTTGCCACGTGGAGGGTCTCCCCATCGCTAACGGATACACATGCCCAGGTGCTGGGTGGAGTGGGGGTGTCTCTCCCGTAAGGTGTGCTTTCCTCCCGCAGCTCGGGGTTAGATCCAACAGCCCTAGAGTTTGGATAAACTCTTCTGCTCTCGACTATTCCTTCAGTCCCCGTGGAAAGCGGGGCCTAAAACATCATGTGGGCTCCCGGGGTAGAATTCAGAATAAAGCAGAACACTTTTGTATTGTGTTTGCACAAGCGTAGCTGGGGTCTTCCTCACCCAGATCGCGTGTGCTCTGCCCAGTTTTGGGCAGAGGCGCACGTGAATGAAAATATTCTTTTAGTCTCATTCCTCTGGTTTGAGAGCCAAGAGTCCACGACAGTGAGGTACTTGCTACCCCCTTCTCCTGCCCTGGAAAGCCATCGCAAGGAAGAGGGCAGTGCGAATGGGGAGTTAGTGGGTGTAGAGCTATCCCAAGGAGACCTGTGTGTCTGGGAGAGGATGAGAGGGATTTTATTTTCAGTTTTTGTTTGCTTATTATTTCTCTTAAAGAGAGTCTTTGGAAGTATTTGCAGCAGGTGGGAGCGATAGGGAAAAATCAGACTTGTAGCGAAGGGGAGTGCCGTTAGCCTGGACCGTGGCCGACCCCGGGAAGCTAGGGGTTCCTTGGGGGTGCTGGAGACCCCGTTTCAGTCTCCGCATCTCATCCACCAAGAGTGGGGGTTGGACCGAAGGAACTCAAAGGCCCCTCCGAGGTCCAGTGGGGTTTGGAAGGAGGTGAACCTGACCGAGGTGGGCGGGACGGGAGTGTTTCCTGTGTGCTCACACCCACTCACACTCCGAGGGCAAAACCAATGATTTTTATGGCTTTATCAACCGTCTTCAGGGCAACAGCCACCCAACTAAGCTCGTCTTTCCTTTCTTTCTGTCCTTGAAACCACATTTTTGGTGGGGAGTCTACTGAGGAACCACTCAGACGGGAAAGGGAAACTCGCGTGTATCCGGGAGGCGGTACTTGTGCGGCTGGAAAGAGCACCAGGAACGGCAGGCCCCGGGGCTCTGCGCCATGACCCGCACGGCCAGGACGCACGCCTGCAGCCTCAGCTCTCACCTGCCACCTTGTCGCCTGTTCGTTCGGGTAAGGACGCTCGGAGCCTTTACATTTGGCGTCACTCCTATCTTCAAAATCAAGTAGAGAGAGATTCAAATTTTGGCGTAACAGGTGTCGTTAAAGGGCGTTGGAAGACAGTCGGGTAGCCCAGGTCTGCATCCCGGGTCTGCCACGGGCCCCCTCTACGACCCCGAACGTTCCTCTCGCCCACCTCGGTCCTAGCTTCCTATCCACAGAACCGAGGCAGGTGGCCTAGTTCATTAGCAGCATTTCACCAGCTGGAAAAACCCCCAGATCCCACGTCTCTATGCCTTGGATGGGTTTCTTCCAGGGAATGTGTATGTTTATGAAACATGTCTTGCTCATATATGAAAGAGCAAAAACATATTTCGCTTTCTAAATACTTACCTACGGGGTTCACTGAAGCACAAGACTGACTACGGAAGAAAGAAATGCTCCATCCTTAGAAATAATGGCGATCTTCTGAAAACAAAGCAGAATGGCACGGCTGGGGCCCCTACCATCCCAAAGTCCAGGCTTCAGACGTCCCTTCCCTTTTTGGTCAAACCCGATACGGACACAGTGAGGGGAAGAAATGCGGCGGGGCGGGGGGTTGGGGCAGAGAACCGGGCTCCAGCTGCTTCTCTTGGGAAGACGGAAAGGAGAGCGTGTGTCTTCTTCACAGAGCTGCCTGAGTCACGGCAGCCTTCTCCGGTGGCTGCTCCCGGTTATCCGACACCCTGCCAGAGGGACAAACAGCGGCATGTCTGATCCGAACGAAGGTGTCTAACCTTCTGAGGGAAGGCTTTGTGGCCACTGGAGATAAATCAGCACATCGTGACTGAAAATCAGATCCCAAGAGGGTGTGCAAACAAATTAAAACCTCTCGTGGGAAAGAATTTTGCCAAATCGGAGCAGTCCACGCCCCAGCCCACGGAACTGGTGGTAGTCTTCTAGCCCGGCTCGGTAGTTGTCACAAAGACCCTGTTGGACATATAAAGACCGTGAGGACAGCGGAACCCTGATTCAGGGAGATGGGAGCAGGACACCCACGGAAGATCACTGTTTTCTGAAGAGTTCGCCCAACAGCTGGCGGAGGACCACACCCTAGTCAGCCCATCGCAGAACAGGAGGGAGACGCGAGGCTCTGATGGCCCTTGCCAGTCCATCCTCGTGGAAAGCACGCTTTCATTTTTTTAAATGAAAATATGCATTTGGGTTTTCTTTGCCAGGTGAATGTGACATAGTCCACGCTGAAAGTAAGAGTGTTTTCAAGAATCACGATCACGTGCATGGACGGTCTTAAAATGTTCGGTCCGCACAACCCCGCTCCATGCTGGTCCAATAACTAGCACTTTATTCTGACTGAGAAAGACGATTGACATGAAAAAGCGATTGCACGATACATATCTATGTAAAACAAATTGTGCATTAAACAGCAGAGGAATAAAAAAAGGAGGGTAGGTAAGCCTGGGCAGTTATGACGAACATCATTATCCCAAATCTTTCCATTTAGTTTTCTTTTAGTGATAAAAATCAAGGACTCTCTTACCTCACCAAATTAGTAATATTTACCACATGTGACTAAGGGAAAATCACATTAGATAAGGTAATATTTACCATGTCCACAGCACTTAACCGAGTAATCCATATGGGGCACACAGCAAATCATTACCTTCCTTTTAAGGTTGTTCCGTATGCTGTTACATATAATATTTTCAAAAGCCTCGGAATCTAACCATGACGTGTACTCTTCCTACGAGCAGAGAGAACCCACTGACATGAGCAAGCTTTCAGCTAGAAAGAACAGATCACTACGTGGATATTTATTTAAACACGTCTGTGGTCCTTAATCAATACAATTAATAGCAAGGCACACATATTTATACTGAAGATGGCGAGAGTCAATTCGTTCTGAAGATTCAGGGGGTCCCTGGGAGATCGGCTTTCTGTTTAGTGCGGGTTATCACCCGCAATCATATCAAGAAGTGGTTTTCCATACATCTCTCAGAATTCCTTGTCGGATTTCTCAGGTTGAGGGAGAGTCTAATTGGATTTTTAATCCTTGGCTAATCATACTAGGCTGGGTTCAGGTGGAAACTGAAGAGTGCTTTCCACCAACCTATTATTTCAAGGCAAGCTCGAATGTAACCCAAATCAGTAGGAAAATAATGCAGTAAGCTTTTTTACTGTATAGATCTTGTGTGAAAACAATACACTCCTTTCTTCGCCACGAAACCCGTCCCCGGCCTTTGAAGCAGCTCTAAAATAATGGACCGCCATGGGCTATTTTCTTCTGGTTTCTATGTTTCAATACCAGGCTTGTCTCCTCTGTTTGTTTTGAGCTAATTGCCTCAAGATCTAATAAGTTAGTGATGATGGGTGATACGCGCCAGTGACCCCTGCCAAAAGAAATATCCCGTCGCACCCAAGTTAAAGGAGCAGGCCTGATGGGTCAAGAATGCTTTCTCTAAGGGGCTCTAATTTCTTGAGGGGGTCAGGAATGGCATCAGTGATTGGATTGGGTCCTTTCAGCGTCCGCACAAGGAGACTTCCCGGAGAGGCAGACCCGCAGACACGCTTGTCACCGGCTGTGTGGGTTGTCGCATTATTGAAAAGCAGTCACCGTGCGTGGCCCCGTCTTCCGGCAGACCCATCATGCAGTCCTTTTCTGGAGAGCCATTACAGGAAAATTCAACTTTGATGAGAAGTTTAATCTGGTTCCCGGGGAACACGCGCTCCTGCACTTTCATCCAATGTTCTTCCATCCTCGGGGCGACGGAGCCTAATAAGGAAACGGGGAGCGCTGGTCTCCAGGGGCCGCTCCGCCCCGGGGACGGTAGGAAGCACGCTGGCCAACACGCGACCGGAGAACAGTCTCCGCCGTTACAAGGAAAACTCAAGGCTCCTTAACATGACGAAGGACGGGATATTGAAACACACGCGCGCGGCTCGGGAGAACGCGGCCTCTGGAGCTGTGAGCGAAAATCAGAGCTTACGGTGAGCCAGGAGCCGCGCGGGGCTGCCGCGTCACTGGCCTTTCCATTCCCAGACGTGCACGCGACCTTCGTCCCAGGGCGGCCAGGGCCGGTCACCTCAGGCTGGAGGCTCAGAACCATGGAAATCTGCCGTCTGCAAGTCTGGAGGCCAGACGTCTGCGATCACGGAGGCAGCAAGGCCGAGCTCTCTCTGTTGGTCTCCTCGGCTTGGGATGGCATCACGCCCACATCCGCCTCCCTCCCTGGGCGGCTGCTGTCGCCCTGAGTAAGGTCGCCGTCCCACGGTGGTCTCTCTCTGTGTCCCTGCGTCCAAAGTGCCCTCATGTTACAGGACACCAGTCATGGCATTGGGGTCTGAAGGCTCCAGTGTGGACTCGAACGTGATTACTTGTTCAAAGACCTATTTCCAAGTGGGGTGAGAGGCCCTGGGGGTCAGGATATCAACTGACCTTTCTGGGGGGCACCGTTCAACCCGTGACACGCGCTGGAGGAAAACTGCTCTCAGCCCGCTGCACTCGTGTGAATGGGTCTTTGCGATTCCATCCCCGGCTGCGTCTCTCCTTTCCTGCTCAGTCCCCCTGGCCTCCCCGTGGTCACTCCCGCAGGTCACTCTGTCCTCTACCTGCATTCAGGGTCCGGGGAGCGCTGGGCGGACGTGACGGCCGGTCCTCTATCTGCCTCTACTATAGGCTCCCAGGGGAGTCAGGCCTGCGATCAGAGTCCAGAGCCGGTCCACATTTCCAGCCCCTGACAGACACCCCGAAGCGTGCTTTCTCTGCAGGCGATCGGTGGAGGAGTGTGGCGCGCGGGGCTCACGGCACCACTCGGACAGATCTCCGGGAAGACTTTTCCAGGCAAGCTGCGCCCGCTCCTGCAGAGCTCGTGCTCCCCGCATGACCCCGTGCCTGTGTCCTCCCCTCCTTCTCCGCGCTTCGCCTGCTCAGCGAGCCGGCCCTGCCCTGGGCCCCCGCCCGCCCGGACTCGCCGTCGTCCCCCCGGGCACTGCCACGCTTGGAGGAGTCCAGCGGGAGGCTCGTGGACCCCTGCCTTCAGGGGGTGGGGCAGGAGGGAGTTATAAGTACTTACGATGGCTATCCCTTCGCTCCTGTGACTCTTTTTTTTAAATACTCAAAAGCAGAATTATTTTCTTTACCTGACCAAACTGGTAAGACTGTTCTAAACATGCAAATGTAAGAAGAAAGGTCGAGAAGATGCCGTGCTGGTGAGGAGACCCCAGGCTTCGGATGGGAGGGCAGAGCTCCCAGAGGCGCGTGGGAGAAGTGGAGGAAGCAGGCCGCGAGAGGAGCCTGTCCGCGGGCAGGGGCGTGCGGGCCAGGAGCCCCGCCGCCAGAGGCAGGGTCTGGGGCCAGGGCCACGGGTCTGGGGCACCCAGCGGAGCCCGGACGGCTGGCCTGCAGCATTCCACTAATGTCGCGCCCTCTCTACAAGGAAGACAGTGTCCCCTTTACGGATGACGAGGGGAGATTCGCACTCAGAAGGATTTCTTCCAGAATCATTAGGCTGATCGAGGGCGGAGTCAGGATCCACCAAGTCAGCCCGGGGCCAAACACGTTTGTTAATTAAATGCACAGATAACTGTTTGGGGCTGAGAGGCCAAAAAAGATTGTCAGTTCAGGAAGGAAATATAGGGAGGTCTCCCCACAGGGCTGGGTTCCAGGCTCCGCGGTCCGGGGGGCACAGGGAGGGCTATCGTCTCTGGTCCTGGGCACAGCGGGAAGGGAGCAGGTATCTGGAAGCCGGAAATTTAGCCACATTGTAACTGTTATCTGTGTGATAATTCAACCTTCCATCTACCCCATCGGGTCTCCCAAGTCGACAGGTGATTAGTTCTCAATTCTGTTACTATTTTTTCATCTGTGTTTGGCATATGCTTAGAGTTAGATGCCCACATTTAATCTGAAATATTTACCGAATGAAATAAAAAACCTTCACACCAAACGATGTGTTTAACTGTGAAGGTTTGGACTGGGTGCACGCTCAGGGAAAAAAAACATTTTTAATAATGGATATTGCTAAGCTTATTTTGGAAAAAAAAGTCTCTAATTAGAATTTATTTTCGTAGCTTTTTATGTAGTATGTCACGCTTCAGAGTCTTTGGTGGTATAATAAAGTCAACCAAAAGAAGTCCCAGGCATATGCAGAATTCACATGAGCTTTGAAAGTTGTGTTTGAGGAAGACCTAACCCCCTTTCTGATTGAGATCATGTTTGCAGTTTCCTTTGTTTAAAATACGCCTAAGAATTCTACTTCTACTGCAAAAATAAATGATAAATTATTTATACATACCAATTATTTATTATTATTTATGCAAAGCTTGTCACATTATGCATGCATAAGGGGATTAAATCACCGTTAACCCGCAATGCCTTTAGGGGCGTTATGTGACGGGCAAAAGGTGACACGTGGGTATTACCGTCGGCAAATATGTGCGTCAGGAGCCTGCGCTTTGTTTATGTACATCGCCGCTCTGATATACTTAATAGGGAGGAAAATACGGTACCGGAACTGTATCAACCAATAACGCTCATCCAACTAATTCTAAATTCGATTATCTCTGCATTAAATAAATAACTCGGGCAAAGAAGAAGCTGTTACTGTGCCGTGTGCATTGCCATGTAGACACGAAAATGCCCGTTAGTTTAAGCTTGAAACTAAAAGAAACAGATGAGCTCAACTTAGGGGGAAAAAAAAGTGTGCTTCTCCTAAGGCAATGCTTTTGTCATATAATAGCGACATATTACAATCGAGAAGTAAAGATAAATCGGGGAAATACCATGATATTAGGACTTGTCATGGAGCTTCCTGATAGCATTCTGAGTTTCCAGGCAAATTCAACGAAGGTATTTTTTTTCCCCAAATACTAATGCATATAAATGAAATTATTAGCAGCATTCATTTTTAATGGGAAGCCTAATGGAGGCTTGAGGACGACAGAACTACCCTTTGATCGCGTGAAGGAGCGTTTTCCACTTCCTAGGGTGAAAATTATACCCCATATGATGATGGATCTCTGCAATCGATGGCTGGAAGACCCGAGCAGTGTTTTCACGTTCCGCTGGGGGGCCGGCCGTGCACTCCCGCGCCTGCGGGTGGACAGGGTCCGGGTGAGGGCTCAGAAGGGCGAGCTCGAGGGGAGGCTGCAGGGGCCATGGGGACAGCGAAGGCCGGCTTGGCTGGGGGCTCTGGAGAGCCTCCTCTCGCCCATCTCTAGGCGCACCTGTGCTCCCGCGACCCTGATGGCTCGCTCCGGTCCCGTGTGCAGCTGCATTTGCTTACACTGTCCACACGGGTATCACGGAACCCCTTCTTTGCTGTTAGACGGTGCTCGTGACCTCGGACAACGTGCTGTCCTGGTAAGTCTAGAGATGGGCGAAACCAGCGGCCATCCCCACTATGTGCCCCGGGTCCCCGCCCTGCTCAGTTGTCCCGCCACAGAAGGGACGTCCTCGCCGAGACGCACAGGAAGGCTTCACCCCATCCACGCCAAGACTCAGTCAGCCTCCCAGCCCTTGCGCACATCCTGACGGGATGGAACGGGCCTTCTCTGTCGCTGCGCCTTGGAACTCGTGCCCTCCAGAAGCTCTTTCTCTCTTATTTGCAGTAATACCGTTTGGCGATCTGCAATAATATCATCGTGCTTTCAGTCGAGGCTCCGTGTCTTAGGTCTGTCCTCAGACGGTAGAGGTTCAGAGGCAGCACACTCTATATTCACGGGGGGTATATTCTAAGACCTTCGTGAATTTCCAAATTTGCAAATACTGCGATGGAATATAATGCCCCTCATAAAATGCAGTTCAGGATAGCTGAAAATTTTAAATGATGTGTTAAGACCATCCATGAATGAACAAAGTACCAAAGGTATTTATCGAATGATTAGCATCAATTCTCTCCTGAAAATACACTACACTGCATCCCAACACTGTCCGTGGGACCCTCTCCAAAACCTCGCCATCTGGGTCTGTTGCAGCCTGTCTGGGTCTCTGACCTGAGACCGGTGTCACGGCCCCAGTTCTGGGCTCCCTCGGTAACAGACGTGAGCTGCGGGGGGTGGGGGGAGTTAACGTCTGGGCGCCCTCGGGGGGAGCTGCTTGCTGGGACGCTCAAGGACGCCAATGCAGGGCTGCCCCCAGAACCTGCCAGATACGACCCCGAAGGGCCCGGGAATCTGCATTCCCGAGGCCCGCGGAGGAGGGAGGGTGTCCAGGAGCGAGGGTGCTGGAGATGGTGAGGGGGAGGGGACGGCTTGGAACACGGGGGCCCCTCCTTGGGGAGCCGACTGTGAGACCGACACGAGCGCCCCCGTTTACTTGGTGGGTCACGATGACTTGGCCGACGTGGCCTTGAGGAGGTTGGAAAAGCCCGCCAAGCTTGGGAAATGCATCTCCCCTGCGCCCAGAACCTGAGTGCAGCCCCAGCAACACCGAGCCTGGAGCGGCTGCTCCTCTGACTGTCCCCGGTATCCCCGCCTCTGTGGGATCGGGGGGCAGTGCCCAGCGGCCCTTGCACAGGGCTCAGTGAGAGCGAGGGGCCGTCCCCCCGACCCCAGCCCAGCCTCAGTCCCTGCACGTTCATCCCGGCTGCAGGGGCACTCCGTGGGCGTGTGCGTGCGTGTGCGTGTGTGGGTGCATGTGTGTGCATGTCCGTGCCTGTGTGTGTGTGCACGGCTGGGGTGCCGCACATAAAACTGTTGCAAAATACAAACAGGTTGTCATATGTAAAACACAATTCCCCGCGCATCCCGGGCACAGACGCCGATGCTCATGCTCGGCATCTTCAAGTCATTTGAAAGGATAATTAGTGTGTGGCGTCTGTCTGGGACCCTCCGAGGGTTAGTGTCCATCCTGTTTGTCACTGTTTCTCTCCTAATCCCCTCTAATGAGGGTTTATGTTAACACGGATAAGCCCTCGCCGGTGTGCACTAGCCGGCTAGCCGCGCCGACGGAGGGCACGCTGCTCAAATGTCACTGCTCGGTTCTCCGGCTGCGAGACGTCAGAGGGCGTCCACGGGACAGGCTGCGTGGGGCTCGCGTGCACGCCTTCCTCGGCCCTGGGGCTGGGCACCCCCCGCCCCCCAGGGTCGCTGCACCGGGGCCTGATTGCTTTCGGGGCCCGGCTTCCCTTCTGTCCCTGGCGGCAGATGAAGGACGCTCCCCCGGGAGGACGGTGAGCTGGCCTGCTGCTCCATCCCCTCCAGCACCGGCTCCTGCCTGGGAAGACTGAGCTTCCTGGCCTTCGCCCCAAACTGCTGGGAACGCAGAACAGGACCCAGACTGGCCTGGACTCGGCCGGGCCGCCGGAATCCGACGCCGTCTCTGGGATGCCGTGCAGGCATCTCTCCCCTCCGCAGCCAGCGACGTCCCAGCGAGGGAGACACGCAGGAGAGGCAGATTCCCGCCGGCCCGCCGATGGGAGGGCAGGACGCCTTCTGCGGGCTAAGCCTCGCCATGCTCTGTATTTAGCTCTAAGAAGACGACTGCAGAGAAAAACAATTGAAAGGTAATAATGATCCCGATTCAATAAAAATGAACATCCACAATCTCTCAATCTGTTAGGGTTTATAAATCCACATACACGCGTGCTATTTATTGAGACGACTCAAGAATTCTACGTTCGGAGCATAATCATGACTCTTGCCGCCATAGGAGCCCGGGGCCGGGGTACCGGGCTGGCTGAGTGGCTTTCCCAGAGTCCCGCTGCCAGGGAGGGCCCTGCAGGGGCTCCTGGAGAGCTGAGCGGGGATCTCTGGAGCAGGGAGGGGGGCTGCGCGTCCGGAGCAGGGAGGGGGGTGGCGCGTCCGGAGCAGGGAGGGGGGCTGCGCTTCTGGAGCAGGGAGGGGGGCGGCACGTCCGGAGCAGGGAAGGGGCCTGCGCGTCCCTCGCGGGAGGTGAGGGAGCCTGTGGCTGCCACGAGACGAGACACGTGGGTGCAGCCCACACACGCGTGCCCGCTCTGCAGCCCACGGCGGGCAGCGTCGCAGCCCGGCCTCCTCCCGTGAGCTCTTGCTGAGAAGGGGCTCGTTGGCAGATCTGGCCAAGTGCAGAAGGACAAGAAGTGGGGAGAGCTCAGGCCCCAGCTTCCCTCGTCCTTGAAGGAGGCTTGATCTTTGCGGGAAAGAAACGTTCTCTGTCTTTCATATTCAACTCCACGTTCCCGGAGTACGGTTCCTGCTGGCCTGGGGGTCACTATAGCCCCTGCCGCCGACATGGGGTGCGCAGCATGGAGGACGCCCAATGAGGACTCGCTGAATGAACGAATGCATGAATGATCTGGTCAAGTTAGGGTTGGCTCTGGGCGGCGGAAGGTGGCGGTATTGCTGGAGGAGGCCGCCCGGGGTCACGTGGGCGGGTCTGTCATCAGTCCTCACACCGGCGTGACAGCAAGGGCAACCGGGCGGGAGACATGGGTGGGTGAAGGGCCCTGGGTCAGACGTGGTCAGGGCCTCCCCGCCCCGCTGCGCCCCGCTGGGCTCCCCATGCACCCCTGCCGGCCGGTCCCGGGCTCCTCTGGCTTCGACCAGCTCCCTGGGCGCAGCTCTTTGGGAGAGCATCCCGCAGCCCTGAACCCATGACCGACGGGACCCGGGTGCGCCTGTTCCCCGAGGTGGCCGCA
>JAPYYM010001249.1:0-13682 GCA_028534135.1 Potos flavus | reverse complement strand
CTTGGATAAATGAGGCAGAAGAGAAAATTAGTGATATAGAAGACAAAATGATGGAGAAAAAAGAAGCTGAGAAAAAGAGAAATAAACAACTACTGGATCATGAGGGGAGAATTTGAGAGATAAATCATACCATAAAGCAAAACAATATTAGAATAATAGGGATCCCAGAGAACAGGAAAGGGAAGGGGCAGAAGGTACACTGGAGCAAATTATAGTGAAGAACTTCCCCAATCTGGGAAAGGAAACATTCACATCCAGGAGGCACAGACAACCTCCTTCGAAATGAATAAAAAACAGGTCACCACCTCAACATAAAATAGTGAAACTTGTAAACATCAAAGACAAAGAGAAAACCCTGAAAGTTGCTTGGGACAAGAGATTCATACCCTATAAGGTAGAAACACCAGACTGGCAGCAGACCTATCCACAGAGACCTGGCAGGACAGAAAGGACATGCATGATATATTCAAGGTGCTAAATGAGAAAAATATACAGTCAAGAATACTTTATCCAGCAAGGATTCAATTCAAAATAGAAGCAGAGATAAAGAGTTCCCAAGACAAACAGAAACTAAAAGAATTTGTGATTACTAAACCCGCGCTGCAGGTTTAGTAAACTTGCAGGTTTACTAAACTTTGTAAGAAATATTAAAGAAATATTAAAGGGGATCCTGTAAGCAAAGAGAGCCCCAAAGTAACACAGATCAGAAAGGAGAAGAGACAATCTACAGGAACAGTGAATTTATAGGTAATACAATGGCACTAAATTAATATCTTTTAATAACCACTCTGCATGTAAATGGGCTAAATGCCCCAATCAAAAGACACAGAGTATCAGATTGGATAAAAGAGCAAGACCCATCGATATGCTGTCTGCAAGAGACTCACTTTAGAGCCAAAGATACCTCTAGATTTAAAGTGACAGGGTGGAAAACCATTTATCATGCTAATGGACATCAAAGAAAGCTGGGATGCCAATCCTTATATCAGACAAAATAGATTTTAAACCAAAGACCATAAGAGATGAGGAAGGACACTATATCATATTTAAAGGGTCTATCCAACAAGATCTAACAATTGTAAATATTTATGCCCCTAATATGGGAGAAGCCAATTATAAAAGCCAATTAATAACAAAATTAAAGACACACATCAATAACAATACAATAATAGTAGGGGACTTTAACACCTCACTCACTGCAATGGACAGATCATCTAAGCAAAAGATCAGATAGATCAGATAGACTTCACAGATATATTCAGAACATTCCATCATAAAGCAACAGAACACAAATTCTTCTCAAGTGCACATGAAACATTCTCCAGAACAGATTACATACTAGGTCACAAATCAGGTCTCAACCAGTACCAAAAGATTGAGATCATTCCCTGCATATTTTCAGACCACAATGCTTTGAAACTGGAACTCAATCACAAGAGGAAATTTGGAAAGAACCCAAATACATGGAGGCTAAAGAGCATCCTTCTAAAGAATGAATGGGCCAACCAGGATATTTAAGAAGAATTAAAAAAATTCATGGAAACAAATGAAAACGAAAACACAACTTTCAAAACCTTTAGGATGCAGCAAAGGTGGTCCTAAGAGGAAAGCATATAGCAATACAAGCCTTTCTCAAGAAACAAGAAAGGTCTCAAATACACAACCTAACCTTACACCTAAGGAAGCTGGAGAAAGAACAGCAAATAAAGCCTAAACCCAGGCAGGAGTAGAGAAATAATAAAGATTAGAGCAGAAATCAATGAAATATAAACCAAAAGAAGAGTAGAACAGATCAATGAAACTAGGAGCTCGTTCTTTGAAAGAATTAATAAGACTGATAATCTTCTAGCCAAACTTATCAAAAAGAAAAGAGACAGGACCCAAAAAAATAAAATCATGAATGAAAGAGGAGAGATCACAACCAACACTGAAAGACTATAAACAATTATAAGAACGTATTATGAGCAATTATATGCAAACAAATTAGGCAATCTGGAAGAAATGGGATGCATTCCTAGAGACATATAAACTATCAAAACTGGAACAGGAAGAAATAGAAAACCTGAATAGACCCATAACCCACAAGGAACTTGAAGCAGTGATCAAAAATCTCCCAACAAACAAGAGCACAGGGCCAGATGGCTTCCCAGGGAAATTCTACCAAACATTTAAAGAATCAATTCCTATTCTTCTGAAGTTGTTTCAAAGATAGAAATGGAAGGAAAACTTCCAAACTCGTTCTATGAGGCCAGCATTACCTTGATCCCCAAACCAGACAAAGTCCCCACCAAAAAGGAGAATGACAGACCAATATTCCTGATGAACATGGTTGCCAAAATAATCACCAAGTACTAGTCAACAGGATCCAACAGTACATTAAAAGGATTATTCACTATGGCCAAGTGGGATTTATTCCTGGGCTGCAGTGGTGATTCAACATTTACAAATCAATCAATGTGATACAATACATTAATAAAAGAAAGGACAAGAACCATATGATCCTCTCAATAGATGCAGAAATAGCATTTGACAAAGTACAGCATCCATTCTTGATTAAAACTCTTCACAGTGTAGGGATAGAGGGAACATACCTCAATATCATAAAAGCTATCTATGAAAAGCCCACAGCGAATATCATTTTCAATGGGGAAAAACTGAGAGATTTTCCCCTAAGGTCAGGAACATGGCAGGGATGTCCACTATCACCATTGTTGTTCAACATAGTACTAGAAGTCCCTGCCTCAGCAATCAGACAACAAAAAGAAACAAAATGCATCTGATTTGGCAAAGAAGAAGACAAACTCTCACTCTTCACAGATGACATGATACTCTATGTGGAAAACCCAAAAGACTCCACCCCAAAACTGCTAGAACTCATACATGAATTCAGCAAAGTTGCAGGATATAAAATAAATGCACAGAAATCAGTTGCATTTCTATGCACTAACGGTGAGACAGAAGAAACAGAAATTAAGGAATTGATCCCATTTACAACTGCACCCAAATGCATAAGATACCCAGGAATACACCTAACCAAAGAAGCAAAGAATCTGGGGCACCTGGGTGGCTCAGTCATTAAGCATCTGCCTTTGGCTCAGGCCATGATCCCAGGGTCCTGGGATCAAGCCCCACATTGGGTTCCCTGCTCCGCGGGAAGCTTGCTTCTCCCTCTTCCAAACCCCCTGCTTGTGATCCTGCTCTCACTGTCTCTCTCTCTCTAACAAATAAAATCTTTAAACAAACAACAAAAAAAAAAAAAACCAAAGGATCTGTACTCAGAAAACTATTGAACACTCATGAAAGAAATTGAGGAACACTCATGAAAGAAATGGAAAAACATTCCACGCTCATGGGTTAGAAGAACAAATATTGTTAAAATGTCTATGCTACCCAAAGCAATCTACCCATTCAATGCAATACCTATCAAAATACCAAGAGCATTCTTCATAGAGCATTCAAAGAGCTGGAACAAACATTCCTAAAATTTGTATGGAACCAGAAAACACCCCGAATAGCCAAAGTAATATTGAAAAAGAAAACTAAAGCTGGTGGCATCACAATCCCAGACTTTAAGCTGTATTACATAGCTGTCATCATCAAGACAGTATGGTACTAGCACAAAATAGATACACAGATCAATGGAACAGAATGGAGAACCCAGAAATTGACCTTTAACTCTATGGTCAACTAATCTTCCACAAGTAGGAAAGAATAACCAATGGGAAAAAAGACAGTCTCTTCAACAAATGGTGTTGGGAAAAGTGGGCACCAACATGCAGAAGAATGAAACTGGATCATTTCCTTATACCATAAACAAAAAATAGGCTCAAAATGGATGAAAGACCTAAATGTGAGACAGAAATGCTCAAAATCCTAGAGGAGAACACAGGTATCAACCTCTGTGACTTCGGCCACAGCAACTTCTTGCTAGACACATCTCCAAAGGCAAGGTAAACAAAAGCAAAAATGAACTATTAGGACTTTATCCAGATAAAAAGCTTTTGCACAGCAAAGGAAACAGTCGACAAAACCAAAAGACAACCAACATGGGAGAAGATACTTACACATGTCTTATCAGATAAAGGGCTAGTACCCAAAACCTATAAAGAACTTATCAAACTCAACACCCAAAGAACAAATAATCCAATCAAGAAATGGGCAGAAAACATGAACAGACATTTCTCCAAAGAGGATATACAAAAGGCCAACAGACACATGAAAAAAATGCTCAACATCACTCATCATCAGAGAAATACAAATCAAAATCACAATGAGATATCACCTCACACTAGTCAAAATGGCTAAAATTAACCACTTGGGAAATGACAGATGTTGACAAGGATGTGGAGAAGGGGGAACCCTCTTATACTGTTGGTGGAAATGCAAGCTGGTGCAGCCACTCTGGAAAACATTATGGAGGTTCCTCAAAAAGTTGAAAATAGAGCTACCCTATGACCCAACAATTGCACTACAAGGGATTTACCCCAAAAATACAAATGTAGTGATCTGAAGGGGCACCTGCACTCCAATGTTTAAAGCAGCAATGTTCACAATAGCCAAACTATGGAAAGAGCCCAGATGTCCACTGACAAATAGATAAAGAAGATGTGGTATATATATACACATTGGAATACTACCCAGACATCAAAAAAAAAATAATAATAATAAAATTTTGCTATTTACAATGATGTGGATGGAACTAGAAGATATTATGCCAAGCAAAATAAGTCAATCAGACAAAGACAATTATCACGCAATCTCACTGATATGTGGAATTTAAGAAACAAAACAGAGGATCATAGGGGAAAAGAGGAAAAAATAAAACAAGATGAAATCAGAGAAGGAGACAAACCGTAAGAGATTCTTTATCATAGGAACCAAACTGAGGGTTGCTGGAAGGGCTAGGGGTGGGGAAATGGGGTAACTGTGATGAACATTAAGGAGGGCATGTGATGTAATGAGCATTGGGTATTATATAAGACTGATTAATCACTATCACTGATCTCTACCTCTGAAACTAATAATGCATTATATGTTAATTGAATTTAAATCAAAAAATATATATATTAAAAAATACCACTGAGTTGTATACTTTAAAGTTGCTAATTTTATATTATATGAATTTTATTTGAATAAAAATGTGAGATTGTTAGATTGGATTAAAAAACAAAAAATAATAAAAATAAATTATTTTCTAAAATAATTATTTCCTTCAATTACATGAAACCCTTAATTAGTGTCTGATGCAGTGGTAGAGCCAAATGTAAATTATTTTGATGAATAAAGAGATTAAATTTTAGAAGGAAACATAGTCTAAAATGAGGTAAGGGATTAGATATCATACAGAAGAATAGCCTGTGCCACATTTTTCTTTCCTCAATTTTTCTGGGGAGAGATCACCATCCTATGTAGGGACGTGCTCAGGGGTTTTAGACATGATAATCATTGATATACTGCTTTTAAGCAACACATTAGTTTACACCTAGAAGTCTTTTAATTGATGCAAAATATATTAACTTCACTTTTCATTCTTAACTTGAAGGGAACTTGAGAGAGGAAAAAGTGAATAAAACTGATACTGCAGCACACTTAATTAAAATGTGCTCCCTTTGAAATTCATCAGATTTGACATCAAAAGTTGGAGTAAAGGTTTATCCAGAAAGCATGAGAATAGCATGCACCTGACAGGCTGTAAATGTGGGGTAGCACAGGGAAGGTACAGACTTGTGTTTTTCAATTTTGCTAAAGCTTCCTCTAACCCCTTGATTCTTATATTTGAGATTTCATGGATCATTAAAGGAATTTCCATCTTCAGATTACTAACTTTTAATTTTGTCAGATCAGGATGTTAATCATTCAGTCAATCATTTAAACAACTGAATTAAGTAAATACATAATAGATACCATCATTTCATTAAAAAGAAGATTTTTTTAGCCATTGCCACATTGGTGTGTGAGTATATTCATGTATATGTGTTTATATATATACAATCAAAGTTAGTCTTTAAAACTTACCTTTAAAAATCACCACATTTTAGTTTTCCACATTTGTCATATAACGGATAAAAAGCACCATCATAGATCAACATCAGTCCTCAAACTGAAATTTAGAAATCATTGCATGAGCTGAAATTCTTTCTCAAATTATGAATGTAAATGATCTCATTTGTCACTTCAATTTCTAGCCATCAGGGATTACAAAAACTTGAACTCAGGAGGTGCCCTCCTCACTGAAGGAGAGTAAAGAGCATGAACTCATGTTGCATTGAGTAGTTTCAATTTTAAGTCAAATTGCTTCAACATTTTAAAGTCATTAGGTGAAAAACAACTTAGATAAGTTTGGAATAAGGAAAACTTTATATCATATTGTAAGTCTTTATTATATAGGAATGAATAACAATGAGGTGGGGTAAGTACAGGTAAATACAGACTCAGAACTATTGCCATTTTGAATACCAGCCAAAACTATTTATCTTACAGATGTTTCTGTAAGAATTTTCTCTAAGCACTCTGTAATTTTAAGAAATACTTTAATACATGTCCTTTTTATACTCATCTCTGAAGAGCTCATTTATCCATATATATTAGCAGATTTCTCTGATGCTTTTCTTTGGTTTCATGCCATATGATTTGATATATAAATAAAATAAAAATAAAATCACCTAATAATGAGCTCCATTTCATACATCTATAACTAAACTCTCTTTTATGAATAACAAATGGACCCTTCTTATAGCAAATCTTGAACATAAGGGATATTGTTATGATAGGTTTCCTGCAGTTGTTTTATCCTCTGTACTCCATACATATCGTTTTTAAAGGATTCGAATTACTTTAAATAATAGAGGTATTGGCTGTTCATAAAGAAATCAAACACACTTAGCTGCTATTTTCAAGTTTATTTTATTATTTTACAGCTCATATTTCTTTTTATCCAGAATAACTCATGCCAAAAATTTCAAAAGCGCTTTTGGCAGATATGTGAATACTTTGGGGAGCAAATATCCAATTAATAAATTTTGGCAGATAGTCTTTGGATCAGCTTGAGAAAAGAAGAATATTTTAATATCTTTGACCAGTTCATTACTACTGACATAGTTCTGCCCACACACAGCAAACCTTCCAGGTTTTATTTCAGGGGAATGTGACTTGGGAAATCAGTCCACTACCAAAGCCTAAATGTTCAGATAACATGAAAGTCATTTTCCTTCTTTCAACCATTCTACTTCTTTCTCAAAATAAATTAAATGAACTTTTTGTTCATTTAATTTTCTCTTTCTGAGCACTGTTTTTATTTTTAGTTACATATTAGAGTAGAAGATGAAAAATTACTTCAGTTGCTGTGGTCTCACATTAAAGGGGCAGCTGAGGACAGGAACCTGACCATTTGGTCTCAGAATAGTTTCTCGTCACAACCCTGCTCTTTGGTTTCATAAATCTGTTCAAAGCAAGATTGTTAGCTGACCATGAGGTACTCAGGAAAAAAGCAATGGCTAATATTTTTTAAGCTGAAACAAGGTGACCTGGTCCAATTGTTTCCTCTCGTGGGGGAAATGATGAGACCCTGGAACAATTTCTGAGATGGAAAAACCAAGACTTAACTTTTTCAATGAAAGGATTTAATGCCAAAACTTAATTTACAAGGCAAGCTTCCATTATTGAGAATAACTTTTAAAATCTGGTCTCTATTTTGAAAGTCATACAGAACTTCTTTCATAGATGTCCACTTTATGGAAAGCATCCATCATAGTTTCAGTTTGCTTTTTTTTTTTTTTTTTTTTGCCTTTCTGCTGCATGAATAGCTTCCGGATGTTATATACAGATGTCGCTTTCCAATACTATTAGAAATAATTACTTTGAGTGTTCCTGGCTATCTTGAAGAGGAAGAGCTCATTGGACACTGTGAGAGAGAGTAATGAGACTCTACAGAAGTCTCATGTGCTTGTGTCTTCAGCAGACCATCAAATCTGAGCAGCCTTCTGGTCATCTGACTACTTCACTAAGACTACAGAAGCCCCTCCTCATTAAACCTTGATCCTTTAAACCATAATGACTGTGCGTGGGGACAGCGCATGGGCAAAACTCTTCACTCTAGAATCCACTGTGGTAATGGAAGTTTGACTTGTTTCTTCCTAATTAACAACCACATCTAAAACACCACTTGTATATTTTAGGTTCTAATGCTTCATGAATTGTAAGATGTTTCCTGAGTCTGTGGAAATGTAGATACATACAACACACGTACACATGCACATATACACACATACACACCTATATCACACACAGTGTGTTTATAAAGTACATTTTTGTTTGTGTATGTTTATATACATAGCCGCACACGTTTCATCAATCAAATAATTTCATATGTTCTTGCTTCTGAGGTTGTAATCATTCCTGAGTAAGGATGTTATTTAATTATTCTTCAATTAAACAAATATTGAAGTCCTACTTTGTATCAGCCTCTTTTTTAAGCAGCTTTATTGAAGTTTCATTCACATTCCTTAAAATTCACCTCTTTTAAATGTAAAACTAAATTATTTCTAACAAGTTTACAGAATTGTGCAAAAACCATCACAGTCCAGTTTTTGAATGCGTTCATCCCCCCAAACATCTCTTCTGCCCATCTGTAGTCCACCTCTGGCCCTAGGCAACTTCTATTCAACTCAGTGTCTCTTTTTCGAACATTTTATATAAATGGTTTGTACATATGGGATCTTTTACACCTGGCTTCTTTAACTTAGCATAGTTTTTCCAGGTTGATCCGTGTGGTAATATGTATCAGTAATGCACTCCTTTCTACTGCTAAATCGTATTCCACTTTATGGATATAGCACATTTTGTTTATATATTTACTAGTTGATTGACATTTGGATTGATTCCAGTCTGGGGCTCATATGAATGATGATGTGATGAACATTAATATACATGTCTTTATGTGGACATATGTTTTTATTTCACTTACGTATATACCTAGGAATGAAATTGCTGGGTCATACGGTAAATTTAACTTTTTAAGAAACTGTCAAACAATTTTCCAAAATCATTGTACCATTTTACATTCCCACCAGAAATGTATGAGAATTCTAATTTTACCACATCCCACCAACACTTGCTTTTTATGTCATCATGATTATAGTTATCACACATAGTGTGAAGTGGTACTTTGTGATTTTGAAATGCATTTCCCTAATGATTAATTTTGAAATGCAATTCCCTAATGTCAAGCATCTGTTCATGTGCTTACCGGCCATTCATTTATCTTCTTTAGTTAAATGTCTATTCAAATCTCAGCCACTGTTTTGCATCAAAGGATATAATACAGAACAAAATAAATGTCCCATCCTTACAAAGCTCACATTCTAATAGTAGAGAAACAGGCAACAAAAATATATTACTATTTCAAACAGTATGGTGTTATGTGATATGCAGAAAGGGAAAGCGATGTAATATGCATAGGGCATACCAGATTGGGTGTACAATAATTTAAATAAGATTTACATGGAAATTGTCAATGATAAATAAATTGCAGAAGAGTCCTGAAAAGTGAGGAATGGACGCATATGTATTTATGGTGGATAGACGTATTTGGTTTTGGATTTGCATTAAAACAGGTAGTATCATGAGCAACAATTTAATTTAAAGGAGCAAAAACACTTTCAATCCTCCTGCCAAGTATACTGTTATTTAAAGTATAGCTTGAGAGGTGCCTGGCTGGCTCAGTCAGTAGAGCATGTAACTCTTAATCTCGGGGGTCATGAGTTCAAGCCCACGTTAGGCATAGAAATTACTTTAAAAAAAAAAGGATAGCTTGAGCTGTTGATAAAAATATTACCGTTATTATGAGTTTGGATTTTTAGTGCTTTTTATAATCACTTCAAAAACTGAATATAGCAAATTATTACAGTATTTATGTAATCTATATTATATTGTTAAAGAAGTGACTGAATTTCTCCAAGTTACTGCCACTGTGTATGCATTGCTTCTTATTCTGTGTCATGGAAATATGATAGTTTACATTCTGTTAGATAGGAATCCATTTCTTCTACTATCAGAAAATGATCTCACTAAAACAACTACAAACAGTTCACATATCACTCACCAGTGTCATAATGAGAGAGATCTTGGATAACACAGGAAGGATGCAGACGCAGAGGTTCTGTTTAGATAATATTAGAGGACCACACAGATTTTTTGTTGTTTATCAAAAACATATCAGGTTTATTAAAAATATATCAATTTTCAGGAAATACTAGGGAACACATACTGTTCTATGATAAGAGCTCAGAACTAGAATTATACTTAGAATAAGTAAATAAGCCAAAAAATTCACGTAAGGTTAATAAGAAAACACTAGACACTCCAGCACCACAGAAGCAACATGGGTCCTACATAGGAGACTAAACTCTGGACCAGAAATAGATCCACCCATTATCCCCATTAACCTAGTAAGGGTTACCTGCAGTCCTGGCAGTCTGGCATTTAATTCCTAACTTCCAATCATCTCTCTTCTACTTGCTAACTGAGATTTTTAGGGTTTTATTTAGGTGTGTGTGTGTGTGTGTGTGGTGTTTTTGTTTTATTGTATTCTTCTTCTTCTTGAGAGGGGGCATGTGCATGAAGAAGAAAATGCATTCCATGACATGATGACTGTGTGATCACTTGACCTCTGGACAGATGCTGGCTTCTGTCTCTAGCGTCAGGAGGCAACTTCCAGCACGTGCCAACTCTCTGGTTCTCGTTTTCTCTTCCCTTAGGGCTCTCCAGATGGTATCAGTGACTGGGAATGCTGCATGCAACTCTGCCGCTCATTTTGGCCATTACTATCTACATCAAAAGGATCTGGTTAAAATTAGCCATACACACCCAGCCATTGCCCATGCAAGAGTAATTTTGGAGTTACCGTCACCAAAAGCCTTACCCAGACTGAGCATCAAATTTCAAGGATAAGAGGGATGAGAATGGCAGAGAGAGAGGGAGGGTATGCCATAGGGTGCTTAATTTTTAATTAGTAAGGCTAGGAAAGCCTTGAAGTAGACTAAGGTGGCAGTAATGTATATCACAGAGCCCCCCCCTCCAAAAAAAAATAGTTAGACAAAAATTCTGAAACTCAGAGGTGTTATACTGAGTGTATACCATTGAAAAATATGGGCATGGTCCCTGGCCTAATAAAGCTTATAACCCAGTATGTAAGACAGGCAATAAGGAATCCAAGAAAAGAAACCATAGGAATGCTAGCTCTGTTACTTCCTCTGAAGGTAACAACTGGGTAATATAAAAAGTAATAGCCAAAGCCATGTAGATTAGACTGTGGAGTCAGGGAGATCCTGAGTCATGGACTGCATAATGATAGGGCTTAACAGGTGAAGAGCCAGGGTCATTATTCAGTGCAAAAGGTGCAAAGGTCCTCAGGAATAAAAACATTTGAATCGTGCCAAAAGTGAAAAACACATCAGGCTCATGCAGGGAAAGCATGGATAGAAAGTAGCTACAAATGAGCACTGAGGATTAAATAACAGCTGGATCATGCACAAATTATTAAGCTAATGGGAAGGATTTGGGATTTTATTTTAAATTCAATCAGAAATAGTTGAATACTTCTAAGCTAGGGATAACATGACCTTCTTTGCCTTTAACCAAGATCATTCTAGTTGCTGGGTGAGGAGTTCATTAGACAGAGGAAAGGACAGTCAGGATAAGGCCATTTGGAGGCTAGCACAATAGCTCAGAGGAGAGAGGACAATGATGTGGACTAGAGGGAAAGCAGTGAAAATGGAGACCAGTGGACAGATTTGATATATGTGTTGGAATGGAACTCAACAATATTTGGAGATGAACTGTGGAGTAGAAGATAGGCAAAGGAAAGTGAAATTGCCAGGTTCTTGGTTCACAACATTAATGCCAATTGGGAAGTCTAAAAGAATCCTAGGCTTGAAAGGGAAGGTCAAGAGTGCCATTTGGGGCATATAAATTTTGAAATGCCTATTAGTCATCAAAATTGATAAGGTCAAGTTACTATTTTGATGTAAGAATGGAGTTCAGAAGAAAAATCAGAGAGAAATAATAATTGGAAAGTTCTCAGAAGTAGACTTTACTTTTAAGACATAGGAATTGATATGCTTGTTTTGAATACGGTGTGTAATGAGTAAATATCTGAAAATATCCAAAGATTTTAAAGGATGGAAAATGGGAGAAAAATGAAAGAGAAAAATGAAAAAAAAAGCTATTAAAAATATAGAAGAAAAACCAAGAAAAATGGTGTCATATAAGGCAATAAAATGGAGAGTTTTCCCAAAGAGAAGGACAAAGAGAACTTTTCAAATACTTGTGAAAGTTTAGAAAATACACAGAGAATTAAAAATTCTACATTGGATTTAGCAATGTTGGGCTTCACCAGTGTTTTAACAAGAACACTTACAGTAGACTGAAGGGATCAAAGGCTAAATGAAGTGGGAAGTAAGGAAACAGATGCAAGTAACTTAAGCAAAGAACTTAATGAGTTAAATGTGGTGGTAACTGGAAAGATATGATTAGACAGGTTTCTGAAAAATGAGAGGTAGTGAGTCATTTTAAAATGCTGCTGGAAAGGACCCAATAGAGAATATGCAGATGAAAATCTAGAAGGAAAAAACATGTTTGACCCAATAGAGAATATGCAGATGAAAATCTAGAAGGAAAAAACATGTTTTGGTTAGAGGAAGTTGGTCTGGCATTTAATTGGGCCAGGCTAAACCTAGAAATGTTTCCCTCAGACTCAATCACCAGGTTAGGTCAAGAAAGGGAGAAAGATAGTGGGACTGACAAAGTATGAACAATATCAGCCCATGATTTTACCAATGTCACATAATGGAAGTGCTTCAAAATTCATTATTTCACTTAAGTCCTATCTGATTACTAGAATAAAAATCTTTAAAACATGAAAAGGTGATTGTGGGTTTTATTCTGCAGAGACACCAGGTATGAACAATAATTGGGAAATGCTGCCTGGCTGGCTTTGTAGACGTCTTAAAGGGAAAGAAAATCTTGGGGGGAAAGATTGGAAGTGGCAAAGGAAAAGAATACAAGTCAAATCAAGGACGTTAGAGAAGAACATGAAAGGGCTGGATACTAAATCTGCCCAGCGCAGGATCCCTGCATCAAGAGTGAACATTCAGTCGGCCTCCTTTCACCATACAACCTAGCAGTCTTTCTATCTTTATCCTGGGTTTCTACAAGGTCTGTAATTCTCTGCTCCCATGTACTAAAAAAAAAAAAAAAAAAAAAAAAGTGTATAAAACTAAAATGTGAATTCAACATTTGCTCCCATTATGACAAAGGCTTCACCAAACTTGGAGATGTAACAAGTATAGGTTATGGTGCTTTTAGAGATTTTGTGGTTGTAGACACTTAAGAAAATTAAAGAGAATTCTGTGTTTTCAGAAATGGTTAAATTTGGAGCAATATCTTTTGAGAAACAAATTTGTTATAACAATATGTTCAAGAATATAAAGTTGGACCTCTTTTTAAAATAATAATTAAACTATAATCAGTAATGGATGGTCTTGAATCACCTGCTGACTCAAATGATGGACTGAGGTCTTGAGAATGGAAACTTCACAGAATGCTGTTTCCCACGAGGTTTCCAGTAGGCTTTGGTTTGTGCCTGACTTGGAATTCCAGTACAAAAGCCTTTACTGTGGTGGCTC
>JAPYYM010001248.1:0-13683 GCA_028534135.1 Potos flavus | reverse complement strand
AGCAGTCCAGGGCTACACAGGGCTCTGCTGTGTCAGGGAACCAGGTACCTTACTTCTGAGGCCTGGCTTCTTCAATATGCACATTCCCTTTACTCCTGGTCCAAGATGGCTGTTCCAGCTCCGTCCATCATATTCATATCCCAGCCAGGAGAGATGCAGAAGGGAGAAAGTAGAAGGGGACATAGAACATGTCTATTCCTTTTAAGGCCTTGATCTCCTGCTCATATGTCATTGGGCAGAACTCAGTCAAACAGCCACTAGGCCACATGGGAAGCCATAAAATGTAGTCTCTAGCTAAGAAGCCATGCATCGGGGCAAATCTTAGAAATTCTATTACAAAAGAGAAAACATGGAAGATGCAATAGACATTGAGGAAGCTAGCATTCTCTGATACAAGCTTACCTTTCTGCCAACCAAATATTCATGCATACCCTTCTTCCCAGGCATGGAACATCATCAACCCCAAGAGGGACAGCCGGAAGTCGTGCTCAGTTTCCATATGCAGCTCAAATTTAGTAACTCTGGGTATTCGGCAGCCTCCCCACTGGGCCTGTTGTGGATGCTCTCATTCTGAGCTATCTACAAGTCATCGTCCCCATAGCAACAGGGTTGAGGAGAACATCGATAAAAACTCCCATTCAGAAAAGAGATGAGTGAAAAACAAAGCAGCCCCTTGTCGATAGTGATTTTCGCATCCTGCTGGACAGCGAAACAAGATCCTTGGATAGGCTATTTGGCAGTTCCTGGTTTTCTGGGGGAAACACCCCTGACAGTGGATGAGGTCCTCCATGGACCAAGAGAGTGTTTCTCTCTTGAGGGCTGCAGAGGTTCGCTGTTTCTTAGTGGTCCATTTAAGAACACCTGGGTCTGAATAATCATGTCCTTTTGCAGCCCAAGGCTGGAATATCTTTGGAAAAACTATTTCTCAAAATTGTCAGGATGTATTTGCTTCTAGATGCTTCCACAAGTGTCAGTAACCACAACCAAAAGTCCCATCTGGGCCTGCTTTTTTGTGTGTTAAAAACTCTGGGGTTTATACATTAGCCTCTATGCTCTATCTAATCCCCTCTTCCCCCCCCTTTATGAGGCCACCTAACACAAAAGCCCCAGGTGGGAAGAGGGTGCCATCACCCTCATCTGGCCAAGAGCACTTACAGAGACTCCTGAGCAAGGCTTGGGGCAGTGTGATCTCCTCTAATGCTGTTTCATCATCCACCTAAGTTCATCTCTTGATGGCCATTCAAGGCGCAGGAAGGATCATCCCACATACACCAACATCCTGAGTTTTTCCAACTGGTTCTACTGCAGTCATGTACTCCGTGGGCATTAGGCCTGCCTTCTGAGATGCTGCAGGTGGTAGTTTTGCCAAATGCTTTTCCAGGCCACACCAAGCAGCATCGACTCTCTGCCCGGAAATAGCTGTGTCTTTACTACCCAGTACTGTGAAGACAGTGCCTCACATTTTATGTCTTATGGTGGCAGCACCCTGCATCTGAATTCCAAATTCTCCATTTAGTGAGGATACCAGTTTTGCCGCTGCAGCAAGACTAAAATAACAATGGGTTAAACAAAATAGTTCCTCTCTCTTTCTGGGACAGTCTGACCTTGCTAAGCCTGGGCTGTAGCAGCTGTGGGTGGTCAGGGACCCAGGATCCTTCTGTGTGGTTGTTTCACATCCTCAGTGGGTTGTTCCCACCTTGTGGTCCAATGTTGCTGTTCCAGCTGCTCCTATGTTCCAACCAGCAGAAAGGGAGAAGAGCATGGAGGAACCATGACCTTTCTTTGGGGTGTAACATGAAATTGGCATGCCTCCTTTCTGCTCATATCCCATGAAGCCAGAAATAAGCCATGTGGCCACCCCCGGTTTAAAAGGAGGCAGGAAGTTAGAGTCCTTGGTGAGATGAGCATGCGAGCTAAGGGTCTATTACTAAAAGAACAGGAGAAAACAGTCTAGGAACAGGAAACAAGGTACAACCTGTGGCCTCTGCCACAAGCCCAGGCAGGCTGTCTTCAAGACTGATTGCCTCTAAAACTGGATAAAGTTTCAGAAAGCTTTTGATTCAGCTATCCAGCTACATGGCTGGGAGCTGAGAAAAGAGGGGATAGCAAGACTTTGCTGGTGAATTCCAGGCTCGCAACTCATAGTCTTTTTTTCCCCCACAAAAGTGGTTCAGAAATTAGTAGAACCCCACACAGAGAAAGCTCAAAACCCACAGCCATTATAAGACATAATTTCTTGGTTAATACATTAATAATGTATTAACTTAGATTAATGTATTAATCTAAGTTAATACATTAACTCTCCAACATTCACAAATCTTGAGGGTAGAGATGCCAATTCTGAGATAGAGACAGGCTGAAGTGTGCTTAAAAAAAAAAAAAGTAACAGGACAGGGTGAATTCTGCTGCAATGAAAGTGAGCACGTCTTTATCAGAGTTGACAGAGATCATTAAAAAGTGAAAGCAGGAACCCAATATATTGATGATACCTCTAGAACTTGGCCTTACAACCACAGGCTGTGTTCAGTGGAGTCTGTTTTTTCCTGTCGGATGCAATGAAATTCAATCTCATATAAGTTTTTATTTGTTCAAAGTGATAGATAAGCCTCCTAAAGTATGGCTTAAATCAATATTCTATTCCCCAGGTTAACTGAAACTGTGGATTCGTTTAATGAATAAATACACATGCAACTTTATAAACACGCAGCCATAATTTTTACAGAGGGAATACCCAGAACAGGACTTTACTTTGTGGAGTGAACTTGATTAGGATTCTAATACTGAAATGAATAACATATGAGCATGTCCAACATTGCCTAATGAAATATCCAACATTGTCTGGTAGCAGGCTGGTTTTATGAGCTAGCATGGAAACAGGAGGCCTGAGGAGATTAAAAGGAAGTTGAATCTAACAACAAAAATAGTTGACATGTACTGAGTGCTTAAAATATGCCACGCTCTGTTCCAAGCATATCTACATGCCTGGCAGCTCATTTGATCCTTCTAATAATTCTAATATTGAGCTACTACTATTGTTCTCACTTATAAAAAAGAAAAAGGCACAGAGAGGGTAAGTATTTTGCCCAAGATCACACAGCTCTTAATTGGTGGAGCCAGGCTTCAGATCTGATCAGTTAATCAAGAAATTTTGAATATTTTATCACCCAATAGGTAGAATCTAGGTCCCAAAGTACTTACAGCTTAGTTATTGGGATTGGTAGTAAATTAGAACAAATCAAGATATCTCAGCGTTTAGGGGTTTGTATGTGCTAGATACTACAAATCTTTGACCCCAGATGAGTTCACTGTGCCCATTCTCCCTCACCTTTTCAAGTACATTGTCCTAAAACCATACCTGTAGAAAATGACGACTTTCAAATAAATTGCCTCAAGGCAATAGTAAACCCTAATTTGTCCAATAATCCATTTCTCAAACCCCCTAAAATGCAATTCTGAATGATTATCAATTATGGCTAAGGCATTGTTGGCGATGTAACCAATTGACTTGAAGTATTCTGATACCTCCTTGGGGGTGGGGGTAGGAGGAAACAACTACTCAGTAACTTTCAGTAATATTCATACTATTGTTCTGTAGAATTTAAACTACTGAGTCAGCTCCAAAACTCAAATGAGCTCCAGGTTCCAGACACGCAATGTGGTCAAAACTGACAAGAGTAAGGATCGGCACACTGTTTCAGTAAAGAGCCAAACAGCAGTTCTGCCTTTGTAATACAAGAGTAGCCATGGACAGATGTAAAATGATTGGGTTTAGTTATGTTCCAAAAAAACTTTATTGACATTGAGGAGGGCACGTATTGCATGGAGCACTGGGTGTGGTACATAAACGGTGACTCTTGTAACAATGAAAAAATAAAATAAAAGTATTTGGGGAAAAAAATTTAAAAATTAAAAAATAAAATATAATAAAAAATAATAACAAAACTTCATTGACAAAAACAGGCATCAGGCCAGCTTTGGTCCATTGGCCGAGTGTTTGCAGACCTCTGGACAAGAGATTTACTAGAACTCTTCAAAGACACAAAATGTCACACAATCTCCATGTTGAGGAATTCACTTACAAATAGCCCAAGGATGCCTCTTGTTTCTGTTGTAATTCTAACGTCCATTGTTATTTCCTATTGTGCCTCTGAATGTGCTTACGCTTGTCAGCAGAGTCCAGTTTTTAGTTCAGGAAATGCATTTGTCATACCATCAATAAGTGATGTTATGCAGAGGAAATTTTTGCTACAGCATGCAATCCATCCAAAAACAAAAAACAAGTACCTGCTGCGTGCAAGGCGATCAAAAACCTTACGTGGTTACTTTGCTGCCAAGCCCTCTGCCCTGCCAAGAGGTTATAACCATGTCTGATTCATCTAAATGTAGTGTATCCATTAGAATTTGTGTTTGACTGACAGAATCAACTGAGAGAACTGAGCCCCACCATCCTTAGGGCGTGAATCCATCCGCAAGGACACAGGATGGACACAAGCCATGATTCCAGGTAGGAAAGAAAGGAAGGGCGGTGAGTGAAAAGAGGTGTCCCAAGACAGGGCTCCCCTGGAAGTCAACGTGATGACTTCCACTTACTGCTCATTCTCCCCTTTCAGGAAGGGAGACTGGGAATTGCAACCCTTTAGCTGGACTCACTGCCTTACCAAATAAAATCAGTATATTTAAAGAAGGGTGGAGAATTGTCACAGGATAGGCCACCAGCCATCTCTGCCATATGTTTGACACAAAGATTAATTCTTTTCGCTCTCTCTTTTTTTTTTATGTCCTATTCATTCCTAGAAGCCAGAGTCAACTGAGTAAAGTGAAACTCCTCTTTCTGCTTTGCATGGTTACACACAATCCTATTCCTCCCAGTCCTTTTTGACTTCTCTTTTACAAATTACAAAGGGGAACTCCCTCCCAGAAAATGATGGCCAAGCCAGTTGGACATAGGGCTCATTTACTTTGGGTAAAAGTATTCTCTGAGTGTTGAATAGTCTTCATTCCTCTACCTCCCCACCCTCACCAGGAGATTCACTCTCTGCCTTGTCTGCCTACTCTGCATCATGGAAACCTGACTTCTGCACATCACATGATAGGGCCTCTTTGCTCACTGGCTTCTGCTTGGGATTGGCCAATGGGGGCAGGAGACAAAAAAGGTTGGCTATAGATACTCCTTGTCCTAATCTTTCTTGCTCAGGAAAGGCTTTGATATTAGCTATATCTATGACAACAGCTTCTATATCAAAAGTGGGCAGCCGACCTCCTCAGACCCTGTTTCCTTTGATCACCTCCAAAGAGCTGGGGTGAGAGCTATCCTGATATTACTTCCCCATATTTCTGATTATTGGGTGCTTCAGTTTCCCTTGAGAGTTCCTAAACCCTGTCCTCCTCTCTGGAAAGAATCTCTGTTTTGGAAAGTCTCTTTTCCTGCCAGAACCATGACTTCTATATCTTGCACCTGACTTGTGAATCTATCCTCCCAAAGTTGGAGGAAATTTGACTAAAGATGGGAAAGTTGGGATTGCACCTTCTGTATTCAAAATGCTCAAGACATAGGGAAAACCCTGGAGATAATTGGAGATTGCAATGGGACCATCCTGATACCCCTAACACTAACACCTGGCACACTTTATCTCATTCTTCCCAGCCAAGTCCAGGCTCACTACCTATTCCCACTCTTAGGTGGCCTTTTCTGTGCATTATAAATCACATATGCCTGTTAGATTATAATTATCCATTGACATATTTAGTTCCTGTCTACACTATGTGATTCTGAGAGGCAGGAACCCTGCCTTGTACCCTTGTCTTCAGAGCGCCTAACCCAGAGTCTGACACCCTCCTCACTGAGAACACCATGAGTCACGAGAGTGAGCTAAAAACAACGACAACAATACTGAAAGAGCCGTTTTTAGAAGTGTGTGCCGATCTGGATAACAGTAAGATTTTGAGTCACAGGAGGATGGTGTGACAAGTGGCTGATCGGAGAGTCAGGAAGAGAACGGGTCATAAGGGAGGGGAAGTCTGACTCGTTGACTGTGTGCAACATGGGGATGGTCAGGTACCACAGTGCAGGAGGCATTCAGAGCCCAAAGACTGACATTCAGGGACAGGACTAGAGATAATGGGCTGGAGAGGGGGAAGTCATGTACAGGGAGGCAATTAGAGAAGCAAGGAACAAGGGAAACACTTCCAAGGACAAAAGTGAAGTGCAGGCATGGACTCTTCAGTCACCCCGCCTTGTTCCCCAGGTCAGCATTCTGTTTAACTCACAGGGTTAAAATCCACAGCCCTCATCAACATCAACTCCATTAGATCAAAGACCAAGCTAATTTGCTAACACTATTAAATACATAAAGCCATCAGAAGTAATTTAATGCTTATCAGATACGCTTACTCCCTAATAAACCCTCACCTACCCCTTATTTCAGCCTAATGAGCAAAATGGATTCAGAAAATGAATATATAATGAAGATTCCTTCCCTTTATTTCCATGAAAGAATTAGAAGGGGGTTTAGACAGAAAAGGGGGTTGGCATTTAAGGGGCATTTAGCTGCTTCATTGATTTCTATTTCATTTTGGAGCGTGTGATGCACAGCTGAGGTTTGTCAACCTTATGTTAGCCCGAGTAATTCATCATAGTTAAATATATATTCGAGCTACAAATGCATTCTACCATTTGGCATGCATCGAGTTTCCTTTCCTTTATAAAGGGAAGCACAGAGTATTATCCAAAGAAAGGAGCCAGTTTATCCATCAGAGAGAGCCCTGCAGAGGGGAACATCAGCACAAGGCTGAATGTTTCCCAGGGCACCCGCCATCCTGTGCAATGATTTCACTAGCCTTCCTCTTTGCCAGCTTTCCCTCGAACCATACAAATCTCTCACTCTTCTATAATGGCCCATTTTCTTGTCCCCATCCTGTTAAGGTGGTAGCAAAGAATCCTGTAGTTGGAAGGGATGTAGGTAAGCATGGGCCTAAGCCCCAAACCCCTCACTTTTCAAAGGCAAACTCTTGTAAAATCCCTATGTCTGCCATTGGGACATCCCCAGTTCTTCCAGCCTTCTGAGGTTGCCCGTTCACGCAATATTTGGATGAAAATGACAAGCTCCTGTATCAATGGGCACTCCCGTGGATTCTGCTGGTTCCTTGGAAGCACTCACACTAAGTTCTGTACTCAGAGAAATGGGGACTTATTAGGGTTTCTTTGCCTATAGATGACCTGTTCCTTCCTAACATATCAAGCCCATTGTGCCTCTTTCTGGTCATTGCCAGAGAACCACTAACAGGAGACTGCTCATGCATCCATTTTCTCACTAAATACAAACCAGGTTACCTATTGGGGGCCACGCACTGTGCAAGACACCAAGTATACAGGAGCAAGCAATGCAGCCATGGTCTTTCCCCTCACAGCGCACAGTTGAATGGCAGAGATAGCCACGCAGTCAAGATCCACAGTAAGAATGATCCCATAATGATGGTAAGAGCAAGCAAGCAAGAAAAGAAGCAGTACGCTACCAGGAGCCTCTCTTAGGCTGGATAGTTAAAGGAAGCCTCTCTGAAGAGCAGACATGGAGGTTGAGGCCTGACGCCTGAGAAGGAACCACCAGGCTGTGTGTGCATGAGCGAGGGTGGGGGGAGGGTGTTTGTAGCATGCAGGGAGAGGGCACTGAGAAGAGAAGACTCAGAACCAAAAAGTGGCCCAGGCAGCTGGAGCACAGTGGGAAGGGCACAGGGGTGCCAGGGGTGGTCAGGGAGGACTGAAGCAGGGAGGGACTTGAAATGATTTTATTTTTAAGGTCTGTCGATCATGGATTGGGGCGGACACAGTACAGAGAAAAGGGTGTGTGTTGCTGACTTTTACTTGAGGTTTGATTTATCCTAGGATGATGACAGCAGCCCACAGAACAACAAACCACTCATGCCCCACAGCTGAACAGTTCCTCAGCCTCCCCGCCACACCACTACTGACTGAGTCCTCCTTGGTCAGCCTCCATCTTGCTTGTCTCCTTTCTCTCTCCCCAAATGTCTCCTCCTCCCTCCTCTCTATCCTCAATCTCTTTTCTCTCAGGCTTCTTTCAGAAACCCACAAGTCCTTTTTTTTTTTTTTTTAATGCAGAGGGATTCAACTCTCTCACCTTCTCCTTCTAGACCCTGCCTTTAGTAAGCATAGACTCAACTTCCACACTCAAGGAAGCTCATCAAAGTCTTTTCCTAAATAAAGATCCATTTCTCCTGAAATTATTATCCCACATACTTTATTATCCATTATCCATGGTCCCAATGATGTTGTATCACAGCTAACCACAAAATAAGTGTCCGTGGCTCACACATCTGGGGTGGTCAGCTCAGCCTCTCTGCTGATCTTGGCTGAGCCTGCTCACATATCTCGGGAGTCTAGGATGCCTCTGTTGGAAAGATAAGACAACCTGGTTCCATGTGATTCTCATTCTCCTTGGATGAGTGGGAAATACCCTTTTCACAGTGATGGCAGAAGGGAAACATAAGCACAAACACACGAGCACATTTTTACTCTCTGCTTACATCAAGTCTGGTAATATTCCATTGGCCAAAGCAAACCCCATGGCTGACCCCAGCATCAGAGTAGGAGGAATATAAAATGACATGTCAAAGGGTCTAGATGGGGACAATGGGACTGGGGCATTAATGCAGCCAATCCATCACATCTTAGTTTCAGCAAAAGAGGGCATGCTCGGTTTTGGGTTTCGGTTTTTCATTCTTCTATAATTGGACTCACATCATTAAAGTGACTTGCCCCAGGGCACACATCTTGATAAGGACAGCCACAAGCCAGAATTCAGATCTTTAGCCAGCCCAGTGCTCTTTCCACTCTACCATGTTACTTCCCTAGAAGCCACCAGTCATATATGCCCATTTCCCTGTGTTCCAGTAGGCTTGGCACGAAACAGTTAAAGACTCTTGTGCTGGATCCAAGGGATTACATCAAATGCTTAGGAGCAGAAGGAAATGCACATCTACTTTAAGCCAGTGCTACCACCTTGACAGAGGATTTTAAACAACTCGATAATTAGAAACTGGAATTGTTTACCTACTTTTCCTTCTCTGAGAGATTGTGATGCAAGCTGAAATTATTACACCTATCCATAGTCCCCATAAGGATAACACTTGTACATTTTTACTAAGTGCACATACATCTTTCCTATTTATGCTCAAGAAGTCAGTGTAAACCTGTTTTTCTGCATTTCATGCTGAAAATGCTCCCCTACTCCCCAATCTGTTTAGACATATGCACCGGATACTGGGAACCTGACAGCATTCTTTATAGATTTTACTTCTTCTCTCTCTCTCTCTCTTTCTCTCTATTTCTCTCTCTTTTTTCTCTTGATCTATCTCTGCTTTAAATCAGTGGATCTCAAATGGGAGAAATATCTGGAGATGTTTTGGGTTGTCACGTCTTGGGTGGGGGTTGCTATGGCATATAGTGGTAAAGGTCAAGGATGTCACTAAACATCCTTGAGTACACAGGACAATCCTCCACAACAAAAAATTATTCAGTCCAACATGTCAACAGTGCTGAGTTTGAGAAATCTTGCTTTAAATAAGATATCAGTGCATAAATTTCTGACACCAACAAACTGATTACAACAGATCTTTTTAAAAGTCAAGATAATTTATCCTGGGAAAATAGTTTTTCACTTAAACAACAGAGAGGTGATAAACATAAACCATAAATGTTAATCCCAGATTTCATCATTCACATGTCTAGTTCATCTCTTCCCTTTGAGTCACACAATAGTCCCAGGAGGGCAGAAGATGCAGGATGGGTAAGTGGGGAGTTATAGATTCTGGTACTACACACACCTGACATAGAATCCCAATTGTGTCAATGACTAGTTGGATGATGTTGGTCAAACTTACTTATGTGCCCCCTGCTGCAGTCTGCTTTTGGAAAAATGGGATTGTGGCCATCTATCACACAGGGTGGTGAAGATACTAATTTAGACAATCTATATAAATTATCTGGCCCAGAGTGAGCATTCAGTAATTGTCAGTTCCCACTCACTCATATTAAAACTCCTCTTAATTTCAAATCTGGATCTTATATCCTGGTTCTTTGGGACTAGCCAAGTTAGACTTTAGTTAGAGCCAGCAAGTACCTAATGAGAAAAAATTTCTGTTAACGAGATCCTTGGCTCAAATTTTCCATCCCCAAGGGACCAGGCTAGTTCAGGTGCGGCTTACAGGAGCATCTGAACCAAATTCCGCCCACTTCTTACTAATAAGCTGTGGTGCTGTATATTCAGATCACTTCTATGTTAATCAGCTGAGAAACACAGTAGTCCTTTGAGGAGTAATGATCTCAGGAATGGTTAAATTCAAGTCTAAAAACAAGAAGCTGGAGGCAAATATACACTAACACAGCTGCAGTCCATGATGCATTCTAGAAAATGACTGAGAATATGGTCCTGGGGCATAAGCCAATGAGCCAATGTTTGCGAGTTCAGGTCAGAGGCAAGCTCACCCTTATCCCTCTGTGGGGCACTGCAGCCTTCAATGGAAATATAAAGGCCCCTCCAAATTTAATCTCCTTCCAGGTAGAGGTTGTCTGCTATAGGTTAGTAGCATGTTAGGTATCAAATTCAAAAACCCTTTTCTTGGTTTTAGTAGAAATGTGTCTAATGTATGATTTCAGGCTGTTTGAGAAATTCCAATCATCTCTGCAAACCAAATTGAGATTTCCTTCAGGCAGTTTGGCAGAATGCACCACAATGTGATATACATGAGTCCTTTGACCTAGCAAGTCTACTCCTAAGTACCTCTCTTGCTAAAATATTCAGGCAGATATGCAAGGATATCCCCCATAAGAATAGCAACTTATAACATTATTTATAATAAAGTAAAATTGAGTAACTTGAATATTCATCAGTGGTAAATATGGTTACATACATGATGGCTCAGCCATTCAATGGCATACTAAACTAAAAAACAACAAAGCTGCACCAACTACATACACATACTTGGCAGAATGGCTATGAAAAATTGCCACATCCCCAAAAGCAAACTATAGAACAAAATATACAGTATAAACTCATTTTTTGTTTTGTAAAAAAGATAGAATTTCATCTACACAAAAATGCTAGGAGCCACAAAAAGCACTAAAAAATTTTAACGGTGGCTAAAACTGAGAAACAATTTGGAAAAAGAAGGAAGTTACAGGAATTTCTTTTCTATACTTCCATACTGTTCATTTTTCACAGTAGTGATATATTCTTTTATAATTTAAAATGATAAATTCCCTCTTTCTTTCCATTTTGCACACATGTATACACAGACAAAACATACACACACATATAAAAAATAGAAAAGTAGTTCATAATACAGTAGTTAGACCTTTAATTGATCTTTAAATCGACTGAAATCAGATCAGGAAAACAGAAACTATTTTAATATTCCAGAAATTAAAGGTTCTAATGTTGAGAATTTGAGGCTTGCCAAATAGTTGGAAGAGCATAGGGAGAAGAGGTCATGGAAATCACCACAGATAATATCAACCGGAAGCACCCAAGTTGTTCTCAAGAGTTCACTGTGAACATCTGGAATCTTCAATATCCTCTGGAAATCTCCCCACCAACTTTTTCAGTGTAGAGAAGCAAAGAGAGTTGTTCTCAAAGAGCTTGCTAGGAAGTTCCGATATAGTCTCATATATCTGGACAGCAACTGCTAAGGAATCTTAATGGCCTTTCCTTATATTCTACCTTACCTTATATTCTACCTTGTGTATCTTGTATGACTTCCTCTCATTGGCAGAACCACACAATGAAGGAAAATGTAATTCCCAGTTTCTCTTCTCTGATACAGAAATCACCTTAGAAGGGGGTGGCGCTAATGCTGAGTTGACAACAGATATTCCAATGGCATTTTTCACAGAAGTATAAAAACCAATCCTAAAATTTATGTGGAACCACAAAAGACCACAAATACCAAAGCAATCTTGAGAAAGAAGAGCAAAGCTGATGGATTACACCTTACCTCAAACTATATCAAAAACCTATACTAATCAAGACAGCATGGTACTGACATAAAAAAAGACACATAGACCAATGGAACAGAATTGAGAGCTCAGAAATAAACCCATGCATATACAGTTAACTAATATTTGACAAGGGGGTCAAGAATACTCAATGGGGAAAGGATAGCCTCTTCAATAAATAGTGTTGGAATATTACTCAGCCATCAGAAAGGATAAATACCTACCATTTGCATCAACATGGATGGAACTGGAGGGGATTATGCTAAGTGAAATAAGTCAAGCAGAGAAAGACAATTATCATATGGTTTCACTCATATGTGGAACATAAGGAATAGTCCAGAGGACCACAGGGGAAGGGAAGGAAAACTTACTGGGAAGAAATTAGAGAGGGACATGAACGATGAGAGATTCTGGACTCCTGGAAATAAACTGAAGATTCCAGAATGGAGTAGGGTAGAGGGATGGGGTAACCAGGTGGTGGGTATTAAGGAGGGCATGTGTTGTGATGAACACTGGGTGTTATATGCAACTAATGAATCACTGAACAGTACATCAAAAATTAATGATGTACTATACACTGGCTAACTGAAATAAATAAATAAATAAATAAATAAATAAATAAATAAATAAATAAATAAATAAATAAATAAATAAGAAATTTAAAAAACAGTGTTGGGAACACCAGATATTCACATGCAGAAGAACGAAGTTGGACCCCTATCTTACACCACTCACAAAAATTGACTTGTAATGGATTGAAGACTTAAATGTAAGTCCTGAAATTGTAAAACTCCTAGGAAAAAAAAAAAGAAAGAAAAACTCCTTAGCATTGGTCTTGGAAATAATTTTTTGGATTTGACACTAAAGCACCAGCAACAGAAGTGAAAATAAACAAATGGGACTATGACAAACTAAAAAGTTCTGCACAGCAAAAGAAATGATCAACAAAATGAAAAGCCAACATATGGAATGGGAGAAGATATATGTAACCCACATATCTGATGAAGAGTTAATAACCAAAATATATAAAAAACCCATCAATAGCAAAACAAGCCAATTAAAAAATGGGCAATGGACATGAATAGACATTTTTCTCAAGAAGATATACGAACAGCCATGTGCAAAGGTGCTCAACATCACTTATCATCAGGGAGGCGCAGATCAAAACTACGGTGAGATTATCACCTCACACCTGTTAGGATGGCTAGTACCAAGACAAGAGATAACGAACGCTGATGAGGACATGGGGAAATGGAAATCCTTATACTATCTGTGGGAATGTAAATTGGTGCAGCCACTGTGGAAAACAATATGGAGGTTCCTCAAAAAATTTAAAAATAGAACCACCATGTGATCCTGCAATCCTACTTCTCTGTATATATTCAAATGAAATGAAATCACTAACTCAAAGAAAACAAATAATCAAGCATAGTCCACTCTTTTGTTTTCTCAGCAATACTGTGTACCACTTTACCCATATTTAACTTCTGATTGAAGGTAGTAACATCATGCTTTTGTCTTACAACTATCCTTGGTAAAACTAAAGATACACTCACTCTTTCCCTTATAGGGAAGACACATGTCATACCTCAATTTAGTTTATTTATCTGTAGGCAATGTTTATTCCTCTTCTAGTAACTTATAACCTTAAATACCAGAACATGGGTATATTACTA
>JAPYYM010001247.1:0-13684 GCA_028534135.1 Potos flavus | reverse complement strand
TTCCTCACTAGAATATAATGTGGAATCTCACTGTAAAATGCTGGCCACGAATCCAAACTTATAAACATTTTACCAGGGGCCGAAACATACCATTATGCGACCTGGCATAAACCTGGGCATAAATCCCCGAGAAATAAGAATGCACGTCCACACGGAAACCTGGATGTGATCCTCTGTAGCCAATCTGTTTGTAAGAGCCTGAACCTGCAAACGACCAGAACATCCCTCGGCAGGTGGATGGTGAGATGTGCACAGAGTGTTGGTGCAGAAATCTGCCCACAGGGAATGCAGGGCATGGCGTGGAGGGGAGAAGCCAGCCTCGAAGGTCACATAGTCTGGGTGACTCCTCACTCATGTAACATCCTCCCAAGAACAGCATCTTAGAGATGGAAACAGACGCATGGCTGCCCTGCCAGGTGATGGGGGCGGTTCTGGAGCCGACGCGAGGGGCGGCGGGCAGAGGTCTCCCGAGCCGGCACAGACCTGACTCTTGTTGTGGGGGCACATTCGCCAGTCTCCATGTGGGTTAAAATGGCCCAGAACCCTTCTCACACACCGTCTCAATGTCAGGTCCCTGCTTTAGTTTTTGTACCACATTTACGCCTTTTTTTTTTTTTTTTTTTTAAGAATTTATTTATTTATGTGAGAAAGTGAGTGAGAAAGTGGCAGAAGGAGAGGGGGAAGCAGGCTTCCTGCTGAGCAGGGAGCCCGATGCGGGGCCCGATCCCAGGACCCTGGGATCATGACCTGAGCTGAAGGCGGCTGAGCCACCCGGGCGCCCCAGATATCCCCATTCCTGATCCGCCACCGATATTCCTTTGGTCCCACTTCTTGGATTCAGAGGCTGGCACCTGGGTCAGAGGGAAGGTCATCCAGGCATCGGAAGCAGCACGTGGAGAGATTCGGCATGATTGTGTGTGCACGCACAGCATTACCTTTTTCTACTTCTGTGTAACAAATGACCACAAACTGAGTGGCTTAAAGCAACACGCGTTTCTTATCTTCCAGCTTCCGTGGGCTGGGAGCAGGCGTTAGGGGGTGGGCTCCTCTGCTCAGGGCCACACCAGGCTGAAATCCCAGGGTCAGCTAGGGCTGGGGTCGCACCCAACTCGGGGGTCTCTTCCGGGCCACTGGTTGTCACCAGAACCCATCTCATCTTGTCACTGTGGTGTGACCGAGAGGCCACCGGGAGGGTGTCTGGGCTAGGACAGAGCCTCATAGGACACGCTGCGAACATGAGAGTGACCGTTCGGTCACAGTCATTCAAGAGAGAGATTGACCATACGGGCTGGGTCCCCCCCGGGGACCCCAAGGGTTCTGCCCATCTGTGCCCAGATATGGGAGAAAGGCCTTGCAGATGACCACGCCAAGCAGGGGCACCGACAGTCCTCTCACTTCGTTAGTCCCCGCCCCCTCTCGCCGGAGCGGCTGCCCTCTCTGCCGCGGGGTCTGGCGTGGGCCCCAGGCAGGGCGCTCACACTGGGTGAAATCCCCCTCCCCGAGGGACTTGTTTCTAACTTGTAGCTGATGTGACAGCTGTCACTCCTGTGATGGCCTTCTGTCCTGTGAGACTGGGGTCTTCCCCCTCCCGCTGGCCTGGAGGGAGCAAACCACTGTGAGTGCCCCGACCCCCGGTCCCCCAGGTGGCCGCAGGGAGCCAGCGGGTACCCTCAGCCTGTCAACTGCTCTTCTGAAACCACGGAGTGTGGGGACAGGAGGGACTGAATTTATGCTAGAACAGCAGAATTCAGTGGTTTAAGCCCCACATCCCGAATCAAATGCATTTTTGCAGGAAAACGTTGCATGAAATTGACTGGGTTATAAAACGCTGTTGTCCAGGCCGAACTGTGGTCTGCAAAGCTCTGCATGAGGCTAGGCAGAGACTCAGGGACACTGTTTTCTAGAAATTGCTACCTCCAAACGCACAGTAGATTTCGTTCTAACGTGTAGCCTCGGTCAACCTGCTCTAAGGAACTGCGAGGTTCTGCCTTTCCTTACAGTCTCCATCTTTCATTGCTGGTGACCTGGACAGGACTACAACAAATGTGATTTATAAAATTCCATGTTAGCCTAGCAGACAAATGTGGGAGGTTTGTGATGCTTACGGCTGAATAGATCTGCTTTTCTTGACCGCTCTCCCTGGTTGTTAACATGTAAATAGGATTAGCATAAACTAGGGGTCGGCAAGCTTCCTGTAAAGGGCCCATCAGTAAATATTTTCGGCTTTGTGGGCCATGGGGTTTGTGCTGCCGTGACTCAACCGGGCTCGTGATCACGGAAGCAGCCACAGGCAATACGGACGTGAGCGCGCGTGGCCGTGTGCCAGTAAAGGTTACCAACACTGAAGTCTGAGTTCCATGTAACTTTCATGTCGTGAAATATTACTCCTCTTTTGTTAACCATTTAAAAATATAAAAGCCATTATTAGCTCGTGGGTAGTGTGAAAATGGGCAGCGGGCTGGGTTGGGCCCATCAGCCATGGTTTGCCACCCCTGGCCTTTTGGATGATCTCCATTCATCTGAAATCTAGGCCATGTGGAGATCAGAGGTTACGGCCAAAGTATCTGTTGCCTCTCGGAACGTCCTCCGAGTGTGCTGTGAAGACAATTCACATAGTCCCATTTGCTTGAACTACTCAGAATACTGAAGGCACGACTCAGCTCCTGCCATTTTCCCCATCCTGTTAAGTCAAGACAGAGTCAAGTGTTCAGGGGTGACAAGATGGGAAGAGAGGGCCCGGCAGCTTTGTTCTGAGGTCTGAGTCCCGCGCACACACGAACAGAGCCTGAAGACTGCCCAGACAGTGGGGATTCACGGATGGAGAGTCAGGACTCCCCTGCCAGGCACACGTAAGCTGGACTCGAGTAGATCCGGGGACCTTCCATGTCTTCTCCAGGCCCACACCTGCCAGACTGTAGGGCTGCCCGCTGACCTAGACTGGGGGTCAGTAAAGCTAATTTAACAGCCTCGGGTGTCGGGTGAGTGTAGTTCCCATCAGCCACACTAACATGCCGAAATGTCCCAATTTAAATACGTGTTATAAACTTTCTTATCGACTACTTTGGGAAGCGCCGGCTAGCTCATCTGTATCCAAATTCCACTGAAAATACAGATATATTCTCTATTTCTTAATCCAACTAGACATCTGGTAGAAGAAAAAGTCAATACATGCCATCCACGAGACAGAATGAATACAAAGACTTTTCTGGTGGGAAGAAAATCAAATGTTTCTAGTATCCACCATTCCCTGACCTACGCACGCATGCACGCACACACACACACACACACACACACACACCCTCTTAAATCAATCATTTCCTTTTAAACCTATAATTAAAGTTGGCCTTTGTCATAAATTATAAAGATAAAAATTGGTTCCATGTTTTGCACAAACAGCTACTACAAAAGTAACTACTATGAATATGGTATCCACATCTTATCTCAAATTTCCTAAGCCTAATCATCCTCCAGGGGCCCGGGCAGCACAGCCGAGAAGGCCGCCCCCACTACCATGTTGCTTTCCGGCCTCTCCTCACGACTCGCTGCTCTAGGGGTGGTGGGGAAGGCAAAAACAAAAGAGCAACTGCTGCGGTTACTGGCCTCACATTTATTTTTTTCTTCCCCTTTAAAAAAGGAGGAAAAAGAAAAAAGAAAAAAAAAAGGTGCCAACTTCGAGAATTCTTTTTCTTTAGAATAGTTTTATTGGTTTGCATATGGTTTGTCAACAGTCAACTTTGTCTCTCCTACTCTGACACACAAATCCATTCATTCAGAGTCTTCTTCGCCCCATATTTCATAGATGGTAATATTATTGTGTGGGTCTGCAGGTACCTCCAAGTTCTGAAGCTTGAGGTTACTGCCAGTTGCCATGGCGACTTTCAGATTCCGCACCTTGGACACGAATTTCACAAGGTCCATCTCCAGTTGGGTTAGGGTATTGAACGCATAGTCTTTGTTGGGGGAAGCATTTTGATTTTTCTTTAGTGGAGAGCGAAATGAACAGCCTCGAAGGGCAGAAGGATTCTGCTCCTGTCAAGAAAGATATTCAGGGTGAATAATATGGCTGTCTTTGTTGGTTTCGACACAGTCCCAAGAGTCGGGCTCCGCTAAGAGAAGATGGTTCTAGCACTGCACTCCAGTCCAGGGATTGGCAAACTATGGCCCAGTCTGGCCCACCAGTTGTTTTTGTAAATAAAGTTTTATTGGAACACAGCCTGGCTCATTTATTTGCACATTGCATAAGGCTGCTTTCAGGCGAAAACGGCAGAGTTGAGTCCTTGCAACAGACTGTATGTGTTGCAAAGCTGAAAGTACTACTTTCTGGTCCTTTCCAGAACAGGTTTGCCAACCCGTGCTCTATCAGTTCGGACACAGTGTCATGTAGTGCTGGGGCTGTCTAGCAGAGAACATGCCGTATTTCTCGCCCTTTCCCGTCTGAGGCTCGTTCAGCCACTCTTAAGGAGCTGCTACTTCTTTACACCTTTATCCCTTCACGACAGGTCTTTCCCCTTACCTGGGATAATGATACCATTTCCATTCGGTTCGGCCACTTGTAAGAATTAAAGAATTAAAAAAAAAAAAAAAAAAAAAAAAAAAAACAAGAAATAAAGAATTTCTTCTAGGGAAGTTAATCGGGGGCAGTGAATCTCTCTGAATAATACTGACCTGAGACACACCAAATTTTCAAATCTCTTCTTCATTAGAAAAAAACTCATTTAATAGGATAAATATCAAGGCAAGCTTTTAATCAGCCAATAAACAGGAGGTCACCTTCAACCGTTAGCCCTGAGCCCTGAGGGTCTGGGGACCGTTGTCTTCCCTAAGGACACATCAGGAAATGAATGTCCCCGCGTGTTGCAGGACCACGAGGCAGGTGCCTCGCAGCCTACTTGGCTCCCCTGAGCAGCCCCCCCTACAAGGACCAGCACGTCCGTCCCTCGGAGCCCGACGCGCCTGAGACGGACCGAACCCGGGCGGGGGAAGGAATGGCGCCCTCCTTACCTTACTCTTCTCACTATCTCCTCGAAACTTCAGTATCACATACAGTACAACAACGAAAAAAAGCCAGAGCCATTTGCTCCCAAGCCAGCCTTGGGCGTGCTCTGGGAGATTCTGCCTGATCCGAAAGTGCCCCCCGCAAGGCACCTTCCCCTGGGGTTCTTTGACTTTCTCTCTCAGAGGAGAAAACACAAAGGCATAGCCGCAGGAGAGGCCCAGAGGCAAGAACCAGAACCATGTCAGCGTCCGCATGGTGAGCAGAGATGGGGGACGAAGGTGCTCATGGTGGGTCTGTTTGCCTGCGCACCTGGACACGGGGTGCCTGGGGCCGGGCTGTTGGTGATGTCACAGAGCCCATTGTGATGACTTCCGGCCAGAGGAGGAGGCTCCCGGTGGTGGTCGTCGGGGAGCAAGGCTTACAGGGAGGTGCACAAGTGTCCAGCGGGCAGGGAGAGTGGGAAGACGGGCGCCGTGGGACGCCAGCTCCCTACCAGAACATTCTTTGTGACCCCCGGGCTCTGCCGGGAGGGGCCGTCGCCTAGTTCTGTTTCTCGCCTGTTGAACCCAGACACGATGGTGAGCGGGGTGGACCCGGCACGTGGCGCTGCGGGACCGAGAGCCGAGTGCGGGAGAGATGAAACCAGAGGCCAGAGACTGGGGGCCGCCGCTGTGTTTGGTTCGGGCTGCACTGTTCCTAAACAGGATGATTTGCCGGTTTGTAGATGTTGGGAGGGACTTGACTTTTGAAACGATGGTTTTTGGGCTTCCTTTGGAAATAGGGGTGATCTCATCACACTGGGCTGTTCTCTGCTGGAGCCCAGTAGGCCCTCTGGTCTGGGCGGCCGTGCTCTCCTCAGTCCCCACCACTCCCTCTCACCTCCCACCTCCACTCACGGATCGTCCCTGAGTGTGCGGTGCCTGCGTTAATTAAGGGTATCAAGCACTTCATTAAAATTGTGACAAAAACAGAGTAAGAGACTAGAACAAGGGGACGAGTCTAGGTTAGCTTATGCAGGGAAGCGCTCCTGACAAAGACACTCGGGTAGTTTGAGGGGCGACGAGGAGGTGCCACATCCGCGCGACGGAAAGACCCGGAGGGAGAAGGACCAGCGTGGGACGACCGAAGCCGATGCTGGGAGGAAAGCCAGAGCTCACTCACTGGCCGGGGTGTTCGAAACCATCAGTTTTTAAAATGACCCGAAACCAAAAGAATCTCGTTTAACGGAATACAAGGCGGCTCGTACCCCCGTGTCCTCTGATTCACAGACTTAGTCCCTAGGAATGGGACATTCTGCTATCATCAAAGACCCGCCGGGAACCCTCCCTGTGCCTCGCACTGTGTTGAGCTCTGGGCACAGAGCAAGGAGTTTTGTAGGACTTCTTGAAACCACAGGGAAAGAAGGCTCCTGCACGTGCACGGCTCATGGAAAGCCGGGGGCCTTTCTGGAGGAGGTGGTCTGTGCGGGGCTGGCTGGGATGCAAATCTAAAGGGCTAATCAGAAAGCAGGCAGTTAAATAAATCCGTTCCTCATAAGAGGCTACTTTGTAGCTGCTCCTTCGGGAAGCAGGTGGCTGGTGTCTCCGGCCACGTGCCCGAGGGGGTGCCCGGGGACCCTCGGGGGCTCATCCTTGGAACCGAGGCTCGGTCCTGGCTCTCCCGAGCAGCCTCACGTGGCTCTTGTGGGAGAGTCACCCCCATTGCCAAGTTACAGCTGCAGAGTATTTTGGGGTGGCCCCGTGTCTGTGTGTACCCCGTAATTTAAGTCACCCCCCCAAACAGTGCTCTAAAATGTGGCGGTTACGGTGCAGTGAGGGGCCCACAGACTTCACGTACATGGGGGACCCCACACAACGGGAATGCTCGGGAACTTTTGTCCCACCTGATTTTTGTTATTTGGAAATGTTGACATAGATTTCATGATCGGAATCCCACTGTTTTGGTTGATACTGTGTTCAAAAGTCTAAAGCATTTTTCAAGAGAATGAGGACAAGTGGAAAAGCAGGTAAGAAGCAGAAAGATCTTTGAGCCAAAATGCTCTCTGGGTCCAAGGGCAAGAATGGGTTCATGGTGTTGAGTGGCAATCTTCTCAGCTCATTGTGGGGAGGCTTTAATTCGATTTCTTGGAAATCAGAGTGTGAAACAGCCCGTGTTTGGAGCTGTCGCCCTCCCGGGTCCCTCCCGGCCAGCAGAGTGGCTCAGGCCCTCCGGGGCGGGCAGAGGAGGCAGGAGCTCGCGGGAGCTCCTTGGCACCCCGCGTCGAAGCCTCGCCCCGCTTCCGCTGACTGCCCCACTTGGCGAGTCCTTGTGGGAGAGCCAGCGTGGTGCCCTGACCCAACACGAGGGGGGACCGCGTGTGCAATGCTGCGAGAAGCGAGGTGGTCCCCGGCCCCTCTCTGCGGGTCGGTGAGTCCCGGGAGACAAAGCCCATCAAGGCTTCACCCAACGCAGCGGCAGCTCCGAGCCATTACTGCCTGGCTCTCCTCCTCCTGCGTCCCAGGCACCCTGCCAGGCCCGGGGGGACACGGGCGGATGTTCCCCACCTCCAGAAGGACAAGTGCTGCTCCTCAGGCCTCTGCCGACTCGATGCCTTGCTAGACACGAAAGGCGGGAAGGAGTCCCAGCGGCAAGCTCGGGGGGAAGGCGCAGGCCGGGGGCTGCTGAGCGCGGCAGAGGCCAGAGGCGGAAGGGCGGGCCGGGGGTGACATGCCGAGCTTGGAGGTGACCTGGAGGGAAAGCGAGTGGCCTGAGCTGCTCAAGTTTTGGTCCTGGGGACACTGTGCCTGGGTCACAGGGAAAAACTGCAGACCGTCAAACTAATCACCGCAGAATAAAATGAAGGCTAAAATTAGGGAAATCGAAGTTGGCAGAAATAATGGCTGTTAATATAAAAAAGTGCGACAACTGGGAAATGGTTTAACCGGGCCGTATAGGAAATGGGTGAGGAAAAGAAAATGGGCAATTCAGTTTTGTTCTGGAGAAGTCCACAACAAAAATTCATGGATGTGGATAGAATTCTGATTAAAATGCTTCTCTGTTCATAACAAAGATGCCTCAGGGCCGAGCTTCCCACTCCTCGGAGACGGAGGACACGGGGCCGCGGCCCTCCCGCCCAGGCCTGCGGCCTTCCTCCCCGGCTCCGCTTCCCGCGCGCTGGAGCCCGGCCAGGCCCGGCCGCGCACGATCGTCTCCAGAAAGCGCGCGGACGCGGGGTATCCCCGGCTCTGACCCAGTCCCACGGGACGTGCCCACGCCTGAGAGCACACGGGCCCGACAGGTAAGGGACATCCATTTTACACAGAATTGCCTTCATCTTCTGAGAGAAAAGGGAACTCATGACGTGGAAATGCCCTGATCGCCATCAATGGAGAGCCTGTAATTTTCTTAAACGTGGAAGAGAGAGACAGATGAGAGAAAAGGCGGACTTGCTTTATTTTTATATCAAATCCTCAGGTGCCCAACTAAAAGGCTTTCATTTCCAAAGTGATAAAGGAAACTCTCTCCAGACTCGACCAGGAAGGCCGCAGCTCCGCTCGGGGGGCGCAGAGGGGTGCCCGCCAACGGACGCGCAGGCGGGGCGCACGGAAAGTCCAGTTTCGCTTGGCCTGGGTCACTGCTGGCAGCAAAATCATTACAATTTTAGGCTAAATGGGCCACCCACACACCCCAAGGGAGCTGGAGTCTTTCTCTCAAGCATAAAAAGTGCCGCCAATGCCTCTTTCCAGGCCGCGGGGAGGGCATGAGCCTGCGGGAGGGGGCGGGCGGGGGCCGGCGCGTCACCGCGGGGACCCACGCACCTGGCAAGCAAGGGAGACCACACCAGCTCCGAGGTTCGGGAGGACGACTTTATAGCTCGGCGCGAACAGAGCTGGCAGGGGGCAGGGCACGGGAACCACCCCGCCCCCGCCCCCTGCCCCCGTGGAAACCGGACGGCGCCTGCACGGTGCGGGGTGCAGCGGGGGGCGCAGCACGGGCTTCAGAAGCAGTAGGACGTGTGGGTGACCCAGTGGGCAGACTCCTCCTTGGAGCGCTTGGCGGAGCTGTGAGTGGTGAAGAGAGACTTGTAAGCTTCTGATTCTTCACTGTCGGCAATGGATCTCTTTGTGGGTCCACACAGAGGCTTCCCGACTTTTCCAGAAGAGCTCCCATTTGCTGCTAGAAGAATGAAAAGCCAAATACTTTAAGGCTGGGCTTTGAGATCACTTCCAATATTGCATTCTTTTTTTTTTTTTTTTTTTTAAGATTTTATTTATTTGACAGACAGAGATGGAACACAAGCAGGGAGAGCGGGAGAGAAGCAGGCTTCCCGCTGAGCGGGGACCCCGATGCGGGGCTCGATCCCGAGACCCTGGGATCATGACCTGAGCCGAAGGCAGACGCTTAACGACTGAGCCACCCAGGCGCCCCCCAATATTGCATTCTTAAGAAGGAAAAAAAAAAGTCTATTAATCTCAGGAATTTTCCTCTTTCTTTCTTGGGGTAAATGCCAAAGTACATCATCTCAACTGCCAACTCCTAAAAACAGATGAGGCTACTACACTGAAGTCTATCACTGAAAACTACACCAAGAGCGGTTTGCTACACTCTCCGCTCTGGTCCCAGCCCCATGACAGCCGTAGATCAGATCGTCCTCATGAGGGGTGCCATCGGCCTGTCTCACAGGGGCAGGGGCAGAAGTACCAGGAGGCCAGGTCACCTACCCCCAGGCCAGGTGGCCACTCCATGTAGGGTGGGGACTGGAATCCATTAACCACTGCGGGTGCCACTCACAAGATTACACCTCCTTTTATCTAACAATAAATCTGTGTTTCCTTTTTGTGAAATCCATCTTTCGTTTGAGTTAGGGGTAGTGAGAAATGCACTGAATTCTGGGCTATGTGTCAAACAGCCCTCAGACACTTGGCCAAGAGGCAGGTAAAGGGAAGCCTGGCTGAGTGCCACGTGTGGTGCACATAAAACCAGCCTTCAAGGGATCGGGAACATTCCCGCCCATGCCCCGAGCCTCGGACGACTAGCCAGTCTCCATGGTATGTCCGAGTCCAGCTCCCTGGGCAGCCTGGGCAGGCTGGCACCAAAGGCATACCCAACAGAAAAACAAGTGGCATCTATGGCCTTCAACCAGGCTTCGGGGTAGAGCGGCAGCTTCTTAGCCTCCGAGAGAGCTCAGTGACTACTCAAAAACATGACTTAGGATGAGCTCCAGCTTTCGCATTTACTCCAGTGAAACTGGGCCATTGCCACCTGGTGTCCCAGCCCCCTAAACAGCTCCCTGTCTCACAGGACCCACCGGCAGTTTTGGGAGCTGAGCTGCCTTTCTTCTCTCTAGAATCAAGGCCAGCTTCTTCAGGCTTCCCTGTCTTAATTTTTGATGGCCCTGGAGATTCTGTTTGAAAAAAAAAAAAAAAAGATTAGACAAAAACAAAGCAAAAGCATAAACTTTTGAAAGAAATAGCTCCACAGCCTTATTTTTGCTAAAATAAGGCCCTCTTTTAGTGTCTTACCTTCGCTGACACCTGGCTTTGAGACAGACTCTGCCGCCTTGGGTTTCTTTGCTTTCTGTAAAAGGAAAGAGCAAACTGGAGCCGTGCTGGAACTCTGTTTCGGTGTAAGCGTGGCTGCCGCCGTCCGGGGAGCCCTGCCAACAGGCTGATGCCGCTCGGACCGCAGGAGTCCTAAAATCCGCCCCTCGGCATGTGTTTCCGGTTTCACACTTCTGCCTCCCTCAGGAATACACCTGAAGAGTTCTGCCTGCTTCTCTATTTATATTCCAAAAAGCACATTCTCAAAAATCTTCCAATGAAGGCGCCAGATTTGAGTGATAACCGCATTAACCGGTGACTACCGTACATGAAAGAGCAATTCAACAAGTAATGAAGGACAGACGGGCACCTGCCGTCCAGCCAGTGGAAAATGCACCGAATCTAACCCACTCCAGTCCTCTTTGGAGCTGTCAAACTGCTCTGATATTTAAAGACTCGAGGCTAGGGACACTTGGCTGGCTCAGTATAAGAGTGTGCCACTCTTGATCGTGGGGTCATGGGTTCGAGCCCCACATTGGGTGTAGACGTTACTAAGAAAAAATAAACTTAAAAAAAAAAAAAAAAAAAAAAAGGACCTGACACTATGCTAAAGGACACTTCAGCCAATTCTCCCAAACTCTGGATTACTCCTGTTAGGATTTTTAGGCACTAGAATTCTGTCACTCATAATAATTACATTGGTCAGCAAAAATTTAAGAAATGAAACTAACCATTCTAAAAGCACACAGCTGTGTTAGAACAGATTCAGTCAGAGAGAGCACAAACAGAAGGATGTTTACTCAGAGAATTTTCTTTAACATGCCACTCTCCTAAGTATCCAAAAGGTGGCGCTAAAGACACACGGCCTAATTACTTCCGAAGGCTGCTGTCCCTGGAAGACACGGGGAAGAGACTTGAACCTGTAGCGCAGACATGCAGAGTGACTTACAACGCTTCCACACAACGTAAAAACTTCCCGTTTCACACATGCAAGGCACACAGTCAAATCCATGAGGATGATACCTAGTCCTCAGAAAAAGACAACTGTGGATTTTGAAGCCTTTCATTCACAGCTGAGGTTCTATAAACAGCAAGAGCAGTAAGAAGTCAGAGAGGAAATGCTATGTCCCGTCTTTGGCTGAGAGTATATTTGGGAAATATTTTGGTATCCTGGTAGCAGTATCTAAGAGGCATTCCCAGAAGCTGTGGAGAGTGGTGTGCCGGCCCCGCTGGGCTTGCAGCACCCTGGCAGGAACTCTGGGACTGGAGATGGCTCACCGCGGTGGCTCCGTTAGTGACCACAAAAACACCAGGAGCTTCCTCTGAAACACTTTTCTCCCCCTTTTGTGCTTTGTAAAAACTGAGCTTGATCAATGACAGCAAGGAAGAACAAGCAGATTCTTTTTGATAACTTCGTCAAAACTATCTCAAGCTTCTTTCTTTTTTGCTCATACGATAACAAAATCACAGAGAACCAACAGAGGATGAGCGCACTTACATTCTGGGGGGACAGGGTCCCGCTCTTTCCTCTGTGATGATTAAAAAAACACAACTCTGAAAAATCTTTAATTATTACATCACTAGTAAATGCGTGCCACACAGAGGAAGGCTATTTTTCCCCACTACTTTATCGTCCTCAGGACCCTGAAACGCATTTCCTAATAAACTTCAAAGCATTCCTCTGACTCAGTTCTGATCACAAAATATCTCCCACATTTACCCTGAACCTATCCTTTATTTTTAACTTCACAATTTAAAATTGTGATTATTTTTAAAAATTTATTATTTTTTAACAATCTCTACACCCAACACGGGGCTGGAACTCACAACCCTGAGATCTAGAGTCCCGTGCTCTACGGACTGAGCCAGACGGGCGCCCCTAACTTATTTTTTTTGAAGAATGAAAAACTTGCTCTTCACAAAAATCACAGGGATCATCTGTAAATACTTAACAAAATTTGCTGCTGGATCCATAACGGATGGCACACAGAAGGACTCCTCAGCGGATAAACTGTTTTGAGCCTGACCCTTATGCCAAGTTAGGAAACAACGAATCCACCGCTTATGGAACGGGATCCTCGGCCCAGGGCCACACAACAAAGCCCTCCCATAGCGTGTGGGTCCACGCAGAGCTTTGGTTGCGGCCGTGGGTCTGCGGCACTGGCCTCCCTTCCGGAGAGCCGAGGCAGCCGTCACAACTAGAGGCCAGACAGGGGCTCAGGGAGGCCGGGGGAGGCCCCCAGGCGTGGGAAGGCTGCTCAGCCCTTCGCTACCCGAGGTGCCTCAGCAGTGGGTGGGGATCACAGGCTCCCGGGCCCCCCAGACCTCCAGGGAATTCCCAGGACATTCAGACCCGGGCTGCACAGGCTCTCCAGATGTGCTGTCCTCTCCTGCTGTCCGAGTTTTGGACAGTGGCGACTGCCCCCCCCCCCCCCGGAGCTGCATCCGGGCACAATCTTGGTGACCCTCATGACACGCCTGCCCGTCCCAGGCAGGTGCTGTCACCAGCCCCACGTCACAGATGAAGCACTTGGGTGAAGGAGGGCAGAACCGCCGTGCACCCCCCCACCCAGTGAGCTCAGGCCCGTCAAGGCTGTACAAGTGCCTCCATCACTGTGCGCCCAAAAGCCGCCCCTGCGGTGCAGTTCGGGGGGGGGGTCTGCCGCAGCCCCACAGCAGAGACGGCAGGTGGCACCTGAAGACTCTGGAGAGGGGGGTGGACTCCAGGGCTCCGTTACCTTTCCCAGCTTCGCCCTCAGCCTCCTCTCCTCCATCCTCCCCTTCAGCGTTTCCACGTCCTCCTTGGTGCCGTTGAGCACAATGACGTCATCCTCCTGGAAGGCAGCCCCACACTGGAGAGGGCAGAGCACAGAAGAGATTCCATCAGCACGTGGAGGGCCGCTCAGCTACCCCCTCGGACGCTCCCCGAGCCCAACCACAGCTCTGCGAACCCTCGGGGACTTCCTGCCTGGGTCTCGGCTCAGCCAGCCTGAGTGTGAGCCCTGCTTTGGCAAGTTGTGTGTACGGCGTCGGCGTGGCAGGCCCGAGGAGGAGCTCTGCAAGGCCAGCCCCACGCTGGTGGCTGCGAACCTGGAGGGTGCCCACCATTTCCTAACTTCATCAGGCTTCCTTCCATCCAGGTGCGCCCCACGGCCAGACCTGCAGGTGT
>JAPYYM010001246.1:0-13684 GCA_028534135.1 Potos flavus | reverse complement strand
AATTTTCTGGGTCTTATAGGCTGATGACTGTTCTCTAAAACTCATTGAAAATAGCTTGTTTAGTTTTTGTTGTTATATTCAAATTTAGAAGTAAACTGGGGACCTAATCATCATAGTGATTCCATCAGAAAGAGTCTTGAAATGAATCGTGGATAATTTACTAACCAGTCATTCTTTGCTCTTTTCCCAATTTACTCGTTAACCAACTATGGCTTTTTAAAGAGGATATAGTTATAATTCTGTTATATTCTACCAGATACCATCTTTCAAATCTTCCTTTATATTTTAGGAATGTCCAAGTGACCCAATTCTAGGCAAAGAGAAATGAAGAGACCTCTGTTAGGAGGGTTCTGGGAAATTCTGTAATTTCTGATAGAAAACAAATATGAAGGAAGAACTCTTAGGTGTTTTCTCCCCTCCTTTTTGCTTTGAATATCTTTGGCATTGTGTGAAGTGCCGCCTTGGGAAGGAGGAACAAGCCAACAAGAAGGTAGAAAATTGTGGGCTAGGATTACATCTCTGAGGTGCTGTACTCACTTTGGAACCACTTTCCTCCAAATGACTTTATATAAATGATGAATATCCTTAGGTTTAAACAGCTGTGTGCCGCCTCCTGACGGCGCACTGGAGAAGAATGAGGCACAAACAAGTTAGCTGCAAGAGAAAGGGAGCAGGGGACGGCAGTAGAAAAGACTGTTGCCTGAACAACTCCTCGGTCTCATATTTATTAAAAAGTAGATAACAACCAAACAAAGAAGCCAGAGTAGGTTACACATTGACCATGAGTCTTGTAGATAAGTAAGAAGAAGGACAAAATATGTCTGGTCACGTAGTGCATGATCTATAGTGAGCAAACCCAAACAAGAGGGTTGTTTAACTAACTGCAGGTGCTCTCCAGGGAAGGGGAGATAACGGAAAAATGAAGCAGGCGGTGTTCTGCCCTGAGGGGCCGGGCGTTCCCAGCTGCTTGGCTTCCTGAAGCAGGCGGCGTTCCGCCCTGAGTGAGCCAGGCATCCCCAGCTGCTCGGCTTCAAGGAGGCTTCAAGGACGTATATCATCCTCTCCCCCAGAGGCCCGTTGCCAGTACATGTTTTTCTTAAGTCTATATCTAAGCATGCTTAGTAACCTAATTTCTCATAGGTTATAGTTTAAGCAGTACATTGTCCTGAGGGACGGTTACAGCCGTGTTTCAACTTGTCTGTGACTTGCAGCTGAACACCCTGTATGATGCACAATTTAGTTCCTTTTTTTAACTTTTGCCACTTCTCTCTAGTTTATTTCTCCATCTTCTCGGATTTAAAGTGCTTCAAGGAGGCAAGAGTCTTTTTTTTGAATATTTTCATAAGTGCCCAAGTTTAATATGTTTAGACTTGGTTTCAATGAGGTTTTTTCTAAAAGTAACTCCCTCCCAGCCCATATCCCTCAAGATGCTTGAGGTGAGTCTTCGTTTTATCCTCTAACAAGAAATGGGCAAAAGAAAAAAAAAATGATGAAATGCACTATGCATGTATAGCTAATTAACTAGATCCAGTATTCCCTTTACCATTGTAATTACTGCTGGGTTAAGTTGTAGGCATCCCTTTTGCATTTCAAATAGAATTTTAGTAGCAAAGATTAAGTGTGCCCAGAGCTTTTGAGGGACACATTCCCTGAGTTGATTGAGGTTCGTCTTTTATTCTCCTTGCTGTTATGCTGTTTTTCCTAACAGCTGGGCAGCTTGTTGCCAAGAGGGTTGTCAGTAACTGGGTTGCAGTTTGCCTAGGTCCTCAGGGAGTCCTACATAATAATGTATAATTAGGATTCAGGGAATGCAAACAAATATGCTGAAAAGCAATCACAGGCTACTTAGGATCTTTTAATTTATGGCTATTTTGTGCAAGAGGCTAATGCATTCTTTGCAGCCTCTTACTAAAATTAAGTAATACTCTTATTCCCTTGAGCTGACATAGGTTAGATTTTTCCCCACTCAGTATGCCTGGGAGGAACTTGGAATAACCATATCTTCTCTATGAGAGTTTCAGAAGCTGGGAAAATAGAAACGGAGTCCAGAGCCATGGGTGAATCTCATCTGCCAATCTACCTAATACCTGATGGTATACCTAGTGTTCTTGACATCTGAATGCGTCATATTTTTAGCAGCCCCCTCTTCTATATGACAATTATTTCATTAATCATTGCATAAAATGAGTAATGAAAATAATGACCAAATATAAATCAGGGAGTGTTTTCTTTTATTGAACTTTACATGTATTACCATAACAAAAAATATAATACAGATAGGAAAAAGGAAAAAATGAATGAATTAATATTTTTATCACATTAATGTGTATTAAGTTTTTATTTAAATTCCAGTTAGTTAACATACATATAATATTAGTTTAGTGATTTAACACTTCCACACAACACCAATTATTTTACTTTTTTTTTTGAAAACTCACATCTACAAATGGATGTGTATTAACATTGAGTGATAACATTATAGTTTATTTTTCTTAGCTTTGGCTTCTGTAAATTTGTCAATGCATAATAGTTTTCTTATTGTTCACTAGCCTATAATCTCATTTGGCTACCTTTTCTCATATTTAATCTGAGAAAGGTTTAATTTCAAAAAGTTCCTTGTAAATAATTAGGAAAATTCTTAAATCTAAGGATAAGTTTGTCATAGATTAATGAAAATCCCAAATCAGAAACAAAAAATTGCATGCTTTTGGCTCTTTGAGATTCATTCTAATGGCTTTCAAATGTGTCTGCAGTTAAAAGTCTCCACTAAAGTGTCCTTACCAGAAAATTCATTGTAAGTTTATTTTTGATAATTTACATAATTTCTCTTTCTACAAATATTTATAAAAAATGACTAAATAATAGCAAATTGAAATTCGATTCCTCTGTTCAGAATAAATGTCTCTTCTGGGGGTGAGTAGTAAAAGCATACAAATGTTGCTCATTTGAGCATTTCTGCCAGTGTGAGTGGTTACTTTTCTTATTAGGACCTTTTAAATCATTGCCAAGATGTTGATTCACAAACTCAGAACTTCCCACGTGAAATCTGAAACAGGCCCCGGCACATGGAGGGCAGGCAGAGACCAAAGGAAGAGGCCATTCCATTTGGTAGAGGGAAGTTTTAATGAACAAGGGAACTTAAAGGCTTGTCCTGGGCAGCTACAAAATGAGTAAATTTCCATACCTGCTGGCCAGAATTTTACAAATTTATTTAGAGACCTGAACTGGGTTCAGTCCCATATAACAAACTGCTCTCTCAAGCTTGCATTCATGAAACTGGCTCTTACTGTGGGAACTGTGAGCAGAGCACATAATTCCAAGGACAGGGCTGGGGGTGAGGAGTCCCTGATGGCAAAACCTGGCATTTGGTTGCCTTCATTTCCATCTCTGGAAATCCTTCACTGTTGCTTCTCAAAGCTGATTTTCCAGTAGTAAGTCACTACTTTGTTTCATTTTCTTGTTTTTGTTTTTATCACTGCAGATAGCTACATGTGGAAATACATATGGTGGTATGGGGGGAGTATGTGGATTGTAAGAAAAGAGCAAAACTATGGGTCAGATAAAAAGCTGTTAAATACAAAAGCAGAATCAGTTTAGCAGTTTGTCACTTCCAGTGATGACCTTATTTAAGCAATTAAATATTGTATGAACTTCAGAACTTTGGGTTTATTTCTAAGAAGCTTATTTATTTTTGTGTGTATGTTTCATTTTCCTCCTCTTGGCAGAGGTTTGACTTCATCATAGAATATGTACCTATGCCCTTTATTAGCTCCCACCACCATGAGAACCATCATTCTTAGTTAAAAGTTAAAGTAGTTCTGCCGGCTAAATGCAGTTTCTCTTTAGTGACTTGATTTGCATAACAATACATGTAAACATTGACCGATTACAAATTAGGGAGAGAAAAGGAATGGAAGAGTCCTTGTTTCCCACAGGGGGAAGGAAATTATTTTGAACATTTTTGTCAATGAATTTCTTGTAGATCTGGTAAATATAATTTCTTGGGGCCAAATGGTCTAGCAACAGGTTCATGAGGTCAGTAAGTCCTATATTTATGTTGCTAAGTCTGCTTTAAGATATCCTAGACAGGGGCACCTGGGTCCTTCAGTCAGTCAAGCTTCTGTCTTTGGCTCAGGTCATGATCCTGGGATCGAGCCCCATATTGGGCTCGCTGCTCAGCAGGAAGTCTGCTTGCCTCCTGGGCTCTCTCACTTGCACCCTCAAATAAATAAAATCTTTAAAAAAAAAAAATCCTAGACAACACTGGGTGTTAAAGGCAACTAATGACTTGTTTAACACTGTATCAAAAACTAATGATGTATTACATGTTGGCTAACTGAACATAATAAAAAAAAAAAAGATATCCTAGACAGATACACCATGATATACTAAAAAGAGTAACAGAAAAAGGAAAAAGTAGTCCTGGGTACTGGTTCTGGTTCCATCATTGACCAGCTCTGTGACCAGACAAATCACTTTTCATCATTGAAAACCAGGTTTCCTCAATATTATATGAGAAATCCAGACTAGACAGTCTTGAGTCTTTTCCAGATCATCATTCTATTACGTGCTCATCTTTCTTCTTCTTCTTCTTTTTTTTTTTTTAAAGATTTTATTTATTTATTTGACAGAGAGATCACAAGTAGGCAGAGAGGCAGGCAGAGAGAGGAGGAAGCAAGCTTCCCGCTGAGCACAGAGCCCAATGCGGGGCTCGATCCCAGGACCCTGAGATCTTGACCTGAGCCGAAGGCAGAGGCTTTAACCCAGGGAGCCACCCAGGCGCCCCTCATCTTTCTTCTTGTAAAAATCCCAAGCAAGGCAATTTCATACCTCCCTGATTAAGGCATTCCTCAACCTGTGGAGTCAATTAGCATCTTGTGTATACACAAGTAGCTTAGGATATGAGATAAAAGGAAGTTGTATCATAAGGGAGAATTTGAAGTGGGCCTCAATCTATGCATATTCATCGGTTGCTCTATTATCTTGGCCCTGGTGTATGGAAAGCAAGTGGTATATTGACTAAGCACCCAGGGTCTGGAGTCCTATGGTCTGAACTGGATTTCAGGATTTCCCACTTAATATATTGTCAGACCTTGGTTATCTTATTTAACTTCTCGGGCTTGGGACCTACCTCATCAAGAAATTGAGAGATCGGTTGAGACACTCCATAGAAATAACATCTTGCTCCTGCTTTTCTATGGATACTTTGTTTCTGATTCCTATCTCTATGGTGATAACTGTGCTCATGTTACAAATCTTCCCTTTGATGCTCTGTGTTGGCTTCCACTGGAAGAGTCTTATGAGTTGCTCTTTCAGTTCTTACTGAAGTGGGAGAGCAAGGTTCTTGTCTCACACAGTTGAAGAATGAATCTTGCAGACAAAGGAGAGTGGGTAAAGTGATAGTTTTATTAAGTGAGGATACAGAAAAAGCTCTCAGCATGAGAGGGGTCCTGACAGGGTTGCCAACGTGAGCCTCCACTGACAGTCTTTTATTTAGAACTGACTAGGGAGCTTGTGGTCTTAATGTTCTTGTGACATCTTGGTTTAACCAAGGACTTGTAATAACATCTTTTTTAAAAAAAAAATATTTGTGAGAAAGGGAGGGAGATCACGAGCAGTGGGGAGGGCTTGAGGGAGAAGCAGCCTCTCTGCTGAGCCGAGAGCCTGATGTGGGGCTGTATCCCAGGACCCTGGTATCATGATCTGAGCTGAAAGCAGACACCCAACCTACAGAGCCACCCAGGTGCCCTGGTGATAGTTTTAATGGCTTACTTTTTGGGGGGGGTCTGGTTATTCTTTGTCAGTCACAGGTGACTGTCATAAAAAAAGATACCCTCTTCCCCCAACACACACACACACACACACACACACACACACACACACACACACACACCCACCCACCCACCCACCCACCCACCCACCCACCCACACACCTAGGACAGTGTGGTCTGGTATGTTCCCTTATCTCTGGTTTCTGGGATTTCTGTGAGCCCGATCCCATAGCCCCCTACTTATCTCTCCCTACCTAGCCCCACCTGTCCCTTGGTCATTATATATAAGTCATTAAACAGTTACATTTATTTATTCTACAAATATTTATTCATGCTTTATTTTTCTTAGAGTTTAATGAACAGCAGAACTGAAGAATGTTTGTAAGCCTGGTTTTCCTCTTGCCTAATCAAGAGTTTATCTGACTTTATGGGTGGCGTGTCTAAATATTTGGTGCTCTGCAGAGCTTCTCTAAATGTGAAAAGTCGGAAGTGAGAGAAGGGCTACGTGGATATCAGACAGGCTATCCCTTTCCAATGGGGCTTCTGGGATGTTCACTGAAAAAAAGGTATAAGAGAATATAAGGTATAAGAGAATGTATAAGAGAAAAGGTATAAGAGAATGTTAGAGAATATTGAGAATGTAAACATGGCTGAATCCTGGAGGAAAGCAGGCTTTTATTATGTGTAAAAGTATTTAAGGATGAAAAGAGCCCTTTCTTTCAGGGTTAAACATCTGTGGTTTTATTTCTTTTCTTTCCAGCTTTTAGATCCTATCTCCCTCCTATCCTTAGATCCCCATCCTTGAAGGCTATCAATTTTGCTCCATTTGCTATCCTTCCTCTTTTCATTATTATGTAAAGAATGCTCTGAAACATGCATTTAAATTTTTATGTAGTACTTATTTTATTATACTAATAAATCTTTTTGTTTGCCAAAGGCCCATAGTGGATGTGAAGATTTTATATGTAAATTAAGAAAACACTCTGTCATTTTAATTATAAAGAACTGTATATGCGAACAAACAAGTGCTGGATGATAAGGCTGGGAAGGGGGTTTTCTTCAGTTATTTCCTTAGGTCAACCCAGGGTTGTTTCATGGGCTCCAGTCTGGTGGAACTTCCACCGCTTCAGCAGGAAATGTGGGGATCAGTCCTTTCTACATGGGATTTAAATACTCTTTCCTACCCAGCTGTGATCTAAGTAAAAACACATATCATTGAAGTTTTCCATAAAGAATTGTAGTCTTTTCAATGGTATGGTGGTTCTCAAATCTGGCTTTATATTAGAATCAAGAGAGGAGCTTAAAACATCTCTGCTATCTGGGCCTCATTCCAGAAAAGAAAAAATAATTAAAAATGGGTAGAAATAGAGTCTTATTATTTTAAAAGCTTCCAGGTGATTCTGTTTTGCAGGCAAATACTGAACAAACTGGTTTCTGAGGAATATGTTTGATAACAGCAAGGGATAGTTTAGGAGCATTGCTGGACCAAGTAGAAATTTCTCAGTCCTTCTTGGTTACACAAAAACTCCAGCATATACATGTAGTTCAAAGACAGTTTTGTTGGCAGACATGCAAACATGCTTGGAGATCCACACAAATAGCCCCAGGTATATCTGAGGTATATGACACACAGTCATAGTCTAGAATGTTCACTGGCACAAGCATATAGCATAGACACACACCTTCACAATATAGGTGCACAGATGCACACACAAACACAGATATAGCTATGCACAGATATAGATTTGGTATGTTAAGATACACAACACACAAAGGGGTGCCTGGGGGGCTCAGTTGGTTAAGCATCTGCCTTTGGCTCAGGTCAGGATCTCAGGGTCCTGGGATGGAGCGCTGCATTGGGCTCCTTGCTCAGCGGGGAGCCTGCTTCCCCCTCTGCCCCTCTCTCACTCCCTCGTGCTAACGCTCATGTGCTCTCTCTCTCTCAGATAAAAAATCTTTGTTAAAAAAAAAGATACACAGCACCCACAAAGACTAATGTAAACACAGACACAAATAACACTTACTTGTGTAGATACAGTTCTAAGCACATAGACTTGCCCACAATAAAAACATTCAAGCATTCACACACACAATCATCCATAGAGAGACCCAGAAGAACAAGACAGGGGGCCACAAACAGACATGAAGAGAGAGAGAGAGAGAGAGAGACATTAAAAAAATTGACCTTGGAAGTTTTTACCTGTTTGCTTGGAACATCACTGGGGATTATGTGCTGTCTCTCTAGGAATATAATTTGGCCCAGTTCAGTGCCCCCAGATCCCTCACTTGTATGGCTATTGTGCAAGGTAGGATAGCAACTGTAGTCTCCAAGGAGGAAACAACTCAACCTACCAACGGAAAAGGAAATTCTATTGAAAGTTTTCTGAGTGTGGAGACATTACTAGCAGACAAACGAGCCCTAAAAATAATATATAATATTTGAGTGGCATCACACATTTCTCAGGTACTCTCATACCTTCAAAGTAATTTTATTATACCCACATTTGTAGATAGCTTTACAGGTTTGGTCTTAATCTCATTTAATCCTCTGAGCGATCAACTGTTTGATCAATAGATTTATTACTTTCCTATTGTGAGATTGGAATTGACATTATGATTACTCTTTCTCTCTGAAAAAGAGGTTCAGAGAGATTACCCTAGTCAGGGATATTCCAGGAAAGCCCAATTCCTAGTTCAGGTCAATTTCACCTTGACAATGAGCTGTGTAATTCTTGACCAGGTGTAAAAGGAGAAATACAACATAGATACTGAAGACCCAGCTCTGGAAATAAAACAGCAGTATGATGTCTCAAACAGACTTAACATCGAGTGCTCACCCCCTAAAAGGCAATGGGGGTGTATATCAGAGATATATGTAACTATTCTATTTAACACAGATTGATGCCATTATGATAGATTTAGAACACACTGCATCCTGGCCTGTTGGATGTTGAGATAATCAGGACTTTGGGGAGAGGTTTCTGTCCATTGGTTGTTTTCTATAAACCTGTCTGGATGGTAATAAGTCTGGGTGGGAAGGCATTTGGTCACATTGACATGCAAAATTATCTTTTAGACCTCTCTTCTATTTTGACTGCGGAGATAGCTGTGTGTTCAAAGGTATGGTTATAAGATCTCCCACCAACTAGCATGTAACGGTGGGTTTACTGGTCAGTTATTATGTGCTTTTCTCTGAGATTGAATCTGTCCTGGACACTAATGGAAATCTCTTTACTTGAATGGTTTTGGTTTTTATTTAGTAGACAGGTAGTGATAAGAAATTACAAAATGATTGGACAAAAATACAGACAGACCAAAGGCCAATGAGATGAATTCAGTGTAGAAAAACTGTTTGACTTTAAACAAATTACTTTAAAATGAATCACTTTTCAACATGTGAAAATATTCTTAAAATAGAAATACAGATTCCAAACAATAGTTATATTTGTATCATTTCAAATGATTAGAAACTCTGGGCCTACACTTCCACATGGCAAAGACTGTTAGGAACTGTCCCAGTCTCTTTGCTTTCTATTGTCTTAATTCAGTTTCATTCACCCATTTGGGCTACCTTGGTCTGTAGGTTTATTATCTCTAATTAAGCAATAATTAAATCCAAACCTGATGATTGGTGCCTTAGGAATCTAGGGAGGAGAAGGTCAGTGAGGGCTGAAATAGAGGAAGCCTTACAAAGGAAGTGGGGACTAATTTGTCTTATAAAAAAAAAATCAGAATGTAGACAAGGAGAGGGATACATGCAGGGTACTTTAGAGCAGTGTTCCTGAGAAACAGCAGGAAAAAAGCAAATACAAAATAAATGATAGATGGATTAAAGTTCTACACATGAAAATCAACCCCTAAAACTTGATGAAGACAATGTAGGAGACTATGATATCAGGACTTGGAAAGACATTTTTTTACACTAGACAGAAAAATCGCAATCCATTAAAAAATCATGTTTGAACTTTTTGAAAATTAAAATATTTTTATCAAAATAGAAATCAGACTTGGAATAATTACTATGAATTACACTAGCAAATAATTATAAAGAATTTACAAAGAATTTGTACAAATCAACGTGCAAAAGGCAAGTCAACAAAAGGGGCACTATTTAATGAAAATGCCATTCTAAAAAGAGGAAACAAATAGTAAAAATAGGAAACCATGCTCACCTCTCAAACTCTCAGGGTTATGTAAAGTAACAGTGAAATGTCACTCTGTAATGTATGTACAAAATTTTAAGCAGTTGCCAGTCATGGGGGGGGAGAGACGTAGTAACTTACAGACAGCTAGTAGGAATGTGAGTTGGTAAAATTCTTTTGATTTCAAGTTGGCAATGTTTTGTAAATTTGAGTATTCGTTATATACTTTTGAAGCACTTTTGTGTTTGTGTGTGTTCATTTATCCTAGGGAAATTATTTCATATTTGTGTAAGGAACCATTTGGAAGAATGTCCAATGTAGCATTGCACGTAAAACCCAAAAGAGTGTTCCTCAGCAGGAAATAGCTAAATAAGTGGTGGTATACACACTCAAGGGAAAAACTACTGTAGTGAAAATGAATAGGCTATTAATACATATTTCAACTTAACCCAATTTCATAAAAGCAATAACTTCCAAACAGCACATATCATGTGGTACCCTTTATGTCAAATACGAAAACATGCAAAACACAAACCGATAAAAGACTGAATGAACATTCCAGGGAGGAGGGAATATTTTGGACTAGAAATAGGTGTGTGGCAGAAGGTATGACTGTTCTGATCTCGCTCAGATTTAGAGGTCCCTGGAGTGGGACAGCCTGTGAAAGACAGGCTCTATTGCTGGACCTTCGAGAATCCCTCTGCTTTCATTATCTGATCAAGCAGCCACTGTCCTCTTTTCAAAGCTGTTACCTGGAGGGAAAAGCTGTTATAGATTGATGTATGAGACACTATTCATGTATGGTTACAAAACACTATCTGAAGGAAGATGAAAGTCTGCAGAGCAGTCAGCTCTGAAAGAAAAAGGAAAGGAAGAGTTACAAACCATTTTTCATTCTTCTCTCACCTGAGGGGAAGATTTAGAAACTCACTCATTGAGCTCATTCACTCAATCAAATAAATGTTACTATTGCTTCAATATTTTCAGGGGGTTTCTAAACTGCTCTCTCTGCCCTTTGTACCTGCCTGCAATCTCTGCCTCCTTCATACCGGATGAATCTCCTAACAGCACACTTTTGAAAATTTATGGCCGGCTCTCTCCTCTGAGATCCAGATTCGGTATCTCCCAATATCTGGCTCCAGCTTCTCTTGCTCACTTCACTGATGTTTGCTGCAAGTCTGTGTTGCACAGCCTCCTTGTGAGCAGTGGGGGCTTGAGAAGAAGGACAAGGACACTTTTTCCTCAGTGTCATTCCAGTGGGGGATACAGACAACAAACACTGAGCCCACCAGGAAGGTGATGGCCTATGGCATAAATGCTATACATTCAGGAAAACAAGGTAGGGTGGTCGGAGAAGACCCCTTTGCCAAGATGATATGAGCTGAAGTCTGAGAGATAAGAAAGTCTCAGCCATGCAAACATCAGTGAGATAGGAGATGGATGTCTCTGTTTTCTTGCTTACGCTCTGGCCCAACTGGCCTCTTTGCCCAAAATACATTCTGTTCTTCCTGATTGCCATGCTTTGGCTTAAGCTATTTCCTCTTTCTCGAACATATCTCCTCCAGTATCTACCTGTGGGAGGTCCATGTGTTTCAGATCCCGCCTCTTCCAAATGCTGTTTATCTGACCTCTTCTAGTTTAAGTATCAGTGCCGGGATCTTCTCTTAGGACTCTCCCAATTACATGTGGCAGAAGCGTAGCTGGACTAAGAGTAAGCACACAATGGTGAAATTTGTTAATTTAGGGAAACACACCATAGAATTAGCAGAGGTAGAGCTAGTCCCGAGGATGCCTTTATGTTGGGATTTGTCCAAAGGGGAAGTGCTTCTCTGGATTGCATTTTGTCCATTCCTACTTCCTAAAAGCATCATTCCAAAAGTGCTGCTTTGCCTCAGCAGTAGCAGGGCCTTCTTGTGGCAGCAGCTGAATCCTGTTTACAGTTTTCCCAGCACAGAGCTGCTCCATGCCTTCCATACCATCCTCTCACACCGATTCCCCCCCCCCCCCCCGCCCGTGAGCCCCCAGATACCAGCACAAGCTGCCTGGCAGCCTGTTTGAAAAGTCTAGGTCCCAGGTCCTTGTCATCACTCTTTCTAGTTGAGTGTCCAGCACTGAGTAGCAAGCAGCCTCTCTTTGGCGGTCCGGGTCCTGGTCCATGATGCACCTGTCTCAAGTACTTGCATTTCAGCCCTCTTCTTTGTATTTCTAGAGTATCACATTATGGCTATTTAAAATCTGTTTCTAGTAACTTTCCGTATTTCCATGTTGTCTACAAAATGCTTTGTATTCATATTCAGGAAAGAAATGAAAATAAAATAGAGGCACTCAAAGATACTAAGGAACTTTCACAAGGTTTAAATTGCTGAGTTTTTCAATTGAGATTTAAGCCCAGGTGCCTTATTTCCCAGCTATAACTCTCCTCTCAATGCCGTATTTGCTTCCTATAGGAAGAACTGGAATCACATCTGCCTTAGTTAATAGCACTTATTTTTTTTACGTATTCTTTGGCTTTGTTCACCCACACTTATTCAGTGGTACCTATGGAAGGCATGGTGAGTAATAAGTGCCTTGGGATGAGCACTCATGTTCTATGTCTCTTGGCCTTGAGAATGCACAGGACTCACCGTCCTTTAGATGTTACCTGCTTGGACGGCTTGTGTGGATTTGACTCTATCATAACTGGCCTATTTTTTATTTGTTTCCGTTGTGCCAGCATCCTCCTGAGATGTCCCTTGCTCAGTTGCCTTATTTTCTTGCTGGTTTGGCTTTGCTCAACCCACACCAGCTCATACATCCATCTATAAATAGACCTAGCCTTTCTTCTGATGATGATCTGTACTCAACTCTTCTCCTTTTCAGAGAGTTTTAAACACAGTTTTGCAAGGTCAAAGTTTAGGTGAAAGGCTAATAAGCGCTCAACCTAAAAGCAAAAGTTGACAACAACTTGTCAGCAAGTTGTCTTCCTTAAAAAAAAAATCAGCCATTGAACCTCTGTTAATAACTTTATTAGCAAGTGCTAATAGGTTTGGCAAAGGTGCAGTTTTCCATCAGTGTAATTGAATAAAGATGGAGATTAAATTTTCTCCTCCATGTAGGCTACCTCAGGCTGTCATTTCAGACATCTTTCTTTATTTTTATTTTTTTTTTAAGTTGAAATGCCCATGGGCTCAAAGGAACTTAAGAAGATACAACAGGTAGATGTCAATGACTAGAAGCCAGCAGGGCATTTTCAAATAGTCTTTCTTCGAGGGGCAAGTTTTATTCTTATGTAAGCTTCAATCCTCTTTCACTCTTCTCTACCTCCTCCTTGTTTCTCTTCAGGAAAATTGTCATTTGTCTATAGCCATATTAGTCCCAGCCCTCACCTTGTTTATGTGCCCAGGAGGCTCCTAGAAATGAGGTCCAGGACAGGAGCTAATTTGCCAATGAGACCATCTTTCCTTGAGTCACAACTGCTGTGAACACGGCCACACAGATGACTATATCATGTATCTTTTTGCATATCACATTACATTTGCCTTCACAAGGAATTGCACCATTTTAATTTTTCCTCCATACAATATCATGAAGAGGTGGTACAAATATTACAATCTCCATTTCACAGATGAGGGAAATTGAGGATCAGAGGAGTTAAATAAGTTGCCATTCTTTTCAGCTCTAATTTCAGGAAATCACTTTGCACTCTGATGCCCAAATAATTTTGATATACTACAGACTGTATCGCTCCTGTCAAAACCCTCCCACTGCCGATGAAATAAAATATAAACTCCT
>JAPYYM010001245.1:0-13686 GCA_028534135.1 Potos flavus | reverse complement strand
GGTTTCACTTAGGAATGATTTAGATAAAGTAGCAAAAAATATTACTTATTAAATTCTGATCATTGAGTATAGGTCTTTTTAATATTTCATATGAAAAACTGGCAAGTGTATGTAAAGTACTTCTGCTAGATACCAAAGTATGAAAAGCAGATTGTTTCAGTTGCAAGCTGAACTAGCTGCTTTTTTCATGGAATGCCACTTTTTTTCTTGAAAGAACAACTGACAGACTAGTTATTCAGATTTGGGTATTTGGCAGATATTTTTTTGAAAATTAATGAAATCAGGCTGTCAGTTCAAAGGAAATAGTTATCACTCTTCGTGGCTAATTATAAAATTAAAGCTTTCAAGCAAGAATTAGAATTTTGGAAAACTTATATCTGCCACTTTTAGTGTGACGGTTTTCTAATATTAAAAAGTTACTGATAAGATTAGTGGTGATTTATGAATGTGATTTTTTTTTTATATTGATGGTAACAATTTGTCAACATGTGGAAGATCTGCTTAAGTCGGTGAACCAGTAGAGTTTCCACAGATAGAAGAGCTATTCAAAGTGAAAGTTAGATTCATAGATATTAATGTCATGGAGTATAAAATTTCATTGTTATCATTTCTGATTCTACATTGTAACCAACTTTTAGGAAAATGCCACTTGTCGATTTTTGGTACTGTAGCAAAGAAAAAAATATTTATGTATCTGAAAAGATCATTAAAATGTTCTTCCTCTTTCCAAAGGCATATTTCTATAAGGCTGGATTTTTTTTTACCGTGTACTTTAACCAAAACACATTGAATGCTGAAGATAAGAGACTCTGGAAGTCTTTTATTAAGCCAAATAGTAAAACAATTTACTAAAAATATTTTAAATCGTCGCTTCTCTCATAATTTTTGTTTTGTAATATGTGACAAATTCTTTTTTAATATATATATATTTTTAAGTAATCTTTACTTCCAACCTGAACTCATGACCCTGAGATCAATAGTCACATTTCTACTGACAGAACCAAACAGGCATCCACTTTTTTTTAATGTGACAAATTTTTATCAGATTGTTATTTATGTTAACATATAATATGCTTATTGTTTTTGTTCTTGTTTTTGTTTTTCCTCTAGAAAGAGAGTGTGCACAGGGCAGAGGGAGAGGGAGAAAGGGAGAATCTTACGCAGGGCTGCCCAGTGGGAGCCCCACGTGGGGCTCAATCTAACGACCCTGACATCATGACCTGAGCTGAAATCAAGAGTCAGCAAATAACCAACCGAGCTCCCTAGATATCCCCAGGCTTATTGGTATTTTTTTTTAATTATTGGTATTTTTAAATGAACTAATAAATATTTTAAAATTCTCAGTTTTCATTTTTAAAACTGTAAACGTTTATGGATACAACCCGGAAAAAAAAGCTATTTGTAATGTTTAATAATTTTAAAGAATATAAAGGGAAATTTAGATCAAAAGTTTGAGAACACTTCTACAGGGTTTAATAAATAAGATACAACCACATACAGAAAAATGCATAATATATATAAGATATACAATTTACCATAATGTAATGTAACATATAATTTACATAAGATACATAATTTACCAAATGCTGTTAAACAAATTTCTTCCATATAACCTCACTGTGGTCAAAATCTCTGCCTCCAAATCACAAACCCTCTCTCCTATCTTTTATTGATTTATTCTTCAATTTTGAAACTCACTTACATTCTACATAGCTTAGTATACGCCAGATACTGTCCTAAGTGCTTGAATTTATTTAATTCATATGTTAGCATTGTTATCATCCCAATACACTATTGAGAAAAATGGCACAGAGAGCTTAAATCACTTGCCCAAGGTCAAGTGATGTGTCAGTACTTAAACGCAATCTGGCTGTAGCATCTCGCTAGGTACTAACTTTTAGCTGTTATATTGTTTCTCCCTAAAATTTTAGATTCTTGGCTTGAGGTTTAGGGATCACTCATGTGATAGGATTTTGTGCAGCCAATCAAGACAAGGCTTGTGGATATAACTACTGATGGTGGAGGTGATGGGTCTTACCCGTTCTGGTTCATCCGGACCTGAGACCGTAGCCCTTTGTGTTGGGAGGGACTCCCCCTAGATTTCCCAACCTGTCTGGCCTTGGGTTTTGACTTCTGACCTCCAACCCCTATGGAATCATCAAAATCAGAGGTCTCAGAGATTGGCAAATGTCCTCAGGACAAAAGTGTCTTTAGTATTCTGTTTACCTCTTTGGGTTTCTGCTCTCCTTTACTATCTTGCTAGCTCCTCGGTACTTTTTAGAAATATTTTTAAATATGCTTTCAGACATTTTCAATGTTTTCAGTGGGCAGTTTGGTGTGGTTACTTTGGTTGCCATATAGTATATTAGTATAATACTACATATTGTATTAAATTAAACCTCTGTAAACATAATAACTTGAGCTTTGACATCTTTGATGATATTCAATATTTTCCTGGGCTTTAAAAACAGCACCTCAACTTGTAAGTTATTTAGGATGTTTATTCATTTATTTATCCCCTGCATGCTGCTAAAAGAGTTTTATTTTTTAATGATTTTTCCTTTGCCTTTATTTATTTATTTTATTAACATATAATATATTGCTCATTTCAGGGGCACAGGTCTGTGATTCATCAGTCTTACACAATTCACAACACTCACCATAGCACATACCCTCTTCAATGTCCATCACCCAGCCACCTCATCTCTCCCACACCCTTCCACTCCAGCAACCCTCAGTTTGTTTCCCGAGATTAAGAGTGTCTTATGATTTGTCTCCCTCTTTGGTTTCACTTTGTTTCACTTTTCACTACTTTCCCCTATGATCCTCTGGTTTCTCAAATTCCTCATATCACCGAGATCATATGATAATTGTCTTTCTCTGATTGACTTATTTCGCTTAGCATAATACCCTCTAGTTCCATCCATGTCATTGCAAATGGCAAGATTTCAAGTTTTCTGATGGCTGCATAATCCATTGTATATATACAATGCTGCTATAAAAATTGGGGTACACGTGCCCCTTCGGATCACTACATTTGTATCTGTGGGGTAAATACCCAGTAGTGTAATTGCTGGGTCGTAGGGTAGCTCTATTTTCAACTTTTTGAGGAACCTCCATACTGTTTTCCAGAGAGGCTGCACCAGCTTACAATCCCACCAACAGTGTAGGAGAGTTTCCCTTTCTCCGTATCCTCGCCAACACCTGTCATTTCCTGACTTATTAATTTTAGCCATTCTGACTGGTGTGAGGTGGTATCTCACTGTGGTTTTGATTTGTATTTCGCTGATGCCAAGTGATGCTGAGCACTTTTTCATGTGTCTGTTGGCCATTTGGACGTCTTTTTGCAGAAACATCTGTTCATGTCTTCTGCCCATTTCTTTTTTTTTTTTTTAAAGATTTATTTATTTATTTATTTGGCAGAGAGAAAGAGATCACAAGTAGGCAGAGAGGCAGGCAGAGGGAGAGGGGGAAACAGGCTCTTCTGAGCAGAGAGCCAGATGTGGGGCTCGATTCCAGGACCCTGAGATCATGACCTGAGCCGAAGGCAGAGGCTTAACCCACAGAGCCAACCAGGAGCTCCCTTTTGCCCATGTTTTGATTGGATTATTTGTTCTTTGGGTGTTGAGTTTGATAAGTTCTTATAGATTTTGGATACTAGCCCTTTATCTGATATGTCATTTGCAAATATCTTCTCCAATTCTGTCAGTTGTCTTTTGGTTTTGTTGACTGTTTCCTTTGCTGTGCAAAAGATTTTATCTTGATGAAGTCCCAATAGTTTATTTATGCCCTTGCTTCCCTTGCCTTTGGCAATGTTTCCAGGAAGAAGTTGCTGCAGCTGAGGTCGAAGAGGTTGCTGCCTGTGTTCTCCTCTAAAAGAGTTTTAAACATCATGTTTTCAGATGCCCTTCACAACTTCCCCAAGCCTTTCCTCTGTGCCCATTAGTTCATGTCTACAGTTGTACTACTTTGCCCTTCCCCACAATGAATTCATCTATAGTTTTGTTCCCATTTCATTGGGCCAGCTAAATCTCACCGGATTTTTCATTATTTGGTATTTTCACTACCTTGAAGAGTTTAATATCATCTTTAATCTTTGACATCCTCCCCAACTCCTCCATGGCACCTATTCACTAGACAGACAAGCAAGAGTACTGATCTTTTCTATGGTTGAAAACTCTTCTTCCATGTAAGTGCCCATTTGTCCCTACCCAAAGCATTTTTCTGCTCTCGATGAATCAAACTCTTTTCTAGTCACCAGGCAAAACAGAAATAGTGACTGTGTGACTCAATTTGCATGATCAGTTTTTGAGTAAACCCTTGAAGGTTCTGGATATTTGGTGTATTGACTGAGTTCCCTTTTACCTATGATATATTTATTCTCACAGAACTCTCCGATGTGTTCGTTAGGAAACTGTGTTCCTTTTCCCTCCATACATAAAGTTTTGGGAAAAATTCAATGATCTTATAATTTGTTACAGATTCCTCTAAAATGGAAAATGATAGTGTAGTGCTTGTACTGCAGAATGGGCTCCAAAGTATACATCAGTGAAGTAGCTTAGACTGAGGTGTGTTGCCTGAAATCCCAAACAGTGTGTTGCCATGACAATCTCACAGTCATTAGAGACCAGTGCTCTCTATTGTAGTTCTCTTCTGTCCACATCTAAATAACGTCAAGATTGGGTTACCTGCACAGCTTTACTAGGAAGAAGCTAGTTTAATCAACATTTTTTTGTTTATTGGTTTCTGCATCCATCCAGCAGAAGCAGGCAGAGGCCAAGAATCACAGTTATCCAGTGACCTTTTGAATAAGGCTACCATCAAATCATTCTCTTTAATGACACAAGTGCTGCTCACCTCCCCAGAGTCAGAGCCTCAAATTAAAAGCCTTTGGAAACCTGCCCTCCTCTGGATAAGGTCGGGGCTGAGGCAGTACCCTCAGACAATTTGGGTGAACAGTGAGTTCAGTTTTTATTTCCTTCCCATCAGCACATGTCTGCACTTGCAAGTGTTAAATGACCTTTTAAACAAAGATATTTTGCACTGTAGGTTTTCATCTAGGTCTAGGTCTCGAGAAAGCCAGCATCAATATCTGAGAGCAGAAATTGCTAATTTGTAAGCCCAGAGTATTAGAAAAATCTGCTGAGCAGAGCAGGTAGTCCACTAACCAGTATTTTTCCAGGCATCTTATTTTTCTCAAAGGAAAAGATAAAGGAATTTTCTCTTCTTCTGCTAAAGTAGTAAACGAAAAAAATAAAGGCTTGCTCTGATTGCGCAGAACTATGCACAAAGTGTAAGAAAACATACACCTCTGGAAGAATCAATGAAACAGATAATAAAGCATCTATCCTCTCAACAAATCTGGACAAGTTATGGAAATAAAATGGAAAGGACCTGTGACAGTTATTTTCATGTGTCAGTTTGACTGGGCCATGGGGTCCCCAGACATCTGGTCATTCATTATTCTCTGTTTGTCTGTAAGGTTGTTTCTGGATGTTGTTAACATTGGACTCAGAAGATTAAGTAAAGCAGATTGCTCTTCTCAGTGTGGGTGGGTCTCATCCAGGCAGTGGAGGACCAGAATAGAACAAAAAGGCTGACCCTCCCACAAATAAGGGGAAAGTCCTCCTGCCTGACAGACTTGAGCTGGGACATCTGTTCTTTCCTGCTTTCGGACTTGAACTGAAACCTTGGCTTTTCCTGGCTCTTGAGCCTATGAGCATTTGGACTGAAACTACACCTTTTGCTCTCCTAGGTCTCCATCTTGCTGACTGCAGATCTGGGCTTGTCAGCCTCTATAACTGTAGGAGCCAATTTCTCATAATAAGTAAGTAAATAAGTTAAATAAGTAAGTAAATAAGTTAAATAAGTAAATTAAATAAATAACTATAATTAAGTAAATAATTAAATAAACAAACATCCTTGGTTCTGTTTCTCTGGAGAACCCTGACTAATACAGATTTGGGTACTGAAAAATGGGTTGCTGCTTTACCAAATGCAGAAGTGGTTTTGTGACTAGGTAATGGGTAGAGGCTTGGAAGAGTGCTATGGATGCATTCTAGAGGTGGAGACTGACCTGAAGGGATTACTGATTGAAATAGTGACATTAAAGATGGTTCTACTAAGGGCTTAGAAAGAAAAAGGGAAAGCTGGAGAGAGAACTTCCATCCTCTTAGAGAATACACAAATACTCATGAACAGAATGTTGATAGGAATATGGATATTAAAGGCCATTCTGGCAAAATCTTAGATGGAAATGAGGAACATCTTATTTGAAACTAGAGAAAAGGTGGTCCTCATTGTAAAATGGCAAGAATACACTGAACTGCACTGTAGCTTTCGTGGGAGGCAGAACTTGTGAGTGATGAAATTGGATATTTAGCTGAGGAAATTTTTAAGAAAATTGTTGAGGAAGTAACAGCAGTTCTCCCGACTGCTTATAGTAAAATGAAAGAGGAGAAAGATGACTCGAAGAAGAAATTTTTGAGCAAAAAGAACCAGACCTTAATTATTTGGAAAATTCTCAACCTGTCCACATTGCAAATAAAGGAGAAAGTGTGTTCTAAAGAAAACACCAAGAGTGTGACCACACTGTCACTCAATAAAGAGTTGCTGGGATCACACAAGCAGAAACCGTGCTGGTTTGAACTGAAGGGGATGGAGATGGGACAAAATGAAAGAAGGCTGCTGGACTTCTCAGATTCTACAAGGCACGACCATAGAACTATTTGACTACAGACTGGTGCTGTTCTTCAGGAAAAGACAAAAGATGCCAAAAGCTTTTCAGAGAGCATGAGCATTGCCACTCCCACCACAGGAACAGGGGGCAAGGCTATTTCCTTCTCCATTTCAGAGGGCAGCACCCCTGCAGAGAATGGGGAGGGCCCTCAAAGGATGCTAAGGGGTATGGCCACCCTGCAGAGCCTTGGCAGTGACACTGTCACCACAGTAAGCCTGACAGGTGGGACATTGAACCAAAAGGGATTATTCTCTAGACTTAAGGTCTAATGAAATTTGCCTTGCTGTGTTTTGGTTTTGCTTGGGACCTGTCACTTCTTTCTTCCTTTTGACTCCTCCTTTTTTGGAATGGGAATACTATCCAATGCTTCGAAGGTTTACAGCAGGAAAAAAAATTTGCCTCAGGATGAATCATATCTCAAGTCCTGCCTATACTTGATTTAGATGATATTAAGATGAGACTTTAGATTTTAGACTTTAAAGTTGGTGCTAGAATGTGTTAAGACTTTGGGGACTGTTAAGGTGGAATGATTGCATTTTTGTGTGAAAAGGATGTGAATTATGGGTGCCAGAGGAAGAATTTTATGGACTCAATGTTTGTGTCCCCACAAAATTTATATGTTAAAAGCCTAATCCTCCATGTAACTATATTTGGAGATAGGCGAGGAGGTGATAAAGGTTAAAGGAGGTCATAAGGGTGGTGCCTTTGTAAGAAAAGGAAGAGACACCAGAACCCTCTTTCTTTCTTCAATGTGAGGACATAGCAAGAAGGTGCCATCTACAAGACAGAAAGAGAGTTTCCCCAGAAACCGAATCTGCTGATACATTGATCTTGTCCAGGCTCCAAAACTGTGAGAAATAAATTTTTGTTGTTTGAGCCACCCATTCTGTGGTATTTTGTTATAACAGCCTAAGCAGATTAAGACAGTACCCATTTCATTCATTCATCTTATTTACTTGTTTGTTTGTTTGTTTGTTTATTTTTATGTTCGGTTAGCCAACATATAGCACATCATTAGTTTGTGATGTAGTGTTCAACGATTCATTAGTTGCGTATATCACCCAGTGCTCATCACTTTCTTTAGAGAAGCTCTAACTAATCTAGAGATAGCAGATCAAAGTATATGATCACCGCTTCATTGCAGGATCCCTATAGAGACTGCATTTACTTTTCAACTTGAATAATGCGAATGGTAAGACAGTCTATACATGGGCAGTGTCCTAGTGTAACTCTTCAACACAAGTCTTACTTCAGAACGTGTGGCAAACAAAATCTAACTACTTCAAGAATGTGAGCCCTCCTTTTGCTTGCTGTGAGGGAAAACAATGCAATTTGCCCTTCTAGGGCTCTTTAGAGATTGTTTATAGCATAACAGTAGCTTAAGTTATTAAAGTAAAGCTTTTATGGTTACACAAGGACAGTTCGAAGACAAAGTGATCAGGTGAAAGCAAAACTGAGAAGCAAGCCAAAGGGCTGCTCACTTCCTGTCCATATTCAGAACGTGTCCATACTGAATAAAGTAAGCAAGTTACTCAACAAATGTCCTCTGAAAATCCCTAAACTGTTAATTTAAAACAGGGGCCTCTGTACAACTTTTAGTTTTAAAGCCTAGGGAATATAAAGAGAATGTGCTGAGATTTTAGGAGATAGAGGGAAACCATGATCGAAAGGCTGAAAAATAAAGAAGAGGGAACAGTTAAAGAAATTAGAAATTCAGGAAATTTGTGTGAAGGTAAAATGCATTTATTTATGCAAGGACTTATTTCTAGTAAGGTGCTGAACCATTGGTTCCTTATTCTACCTGAATAAAGAAAATGGAATTGTTGAAGTTAAAGAGAGTTAGGTTAGAAGCAAGAGGAAATTACTTCACTAGAAGTGGCGATGTCTACCCACAAGATGAAGGTATGGTCACTTGACTCTCCAAAAAGAGCTTTTTTAGGTCTTAGGGCTTATCATGGACTCAGCACAGATCGCCTGGCCTGGTGAGCCAGAGCAGCCATGAAGGTCTAGAGTAGACAGTCAAAGTAACCATTGGCCAAATGTAGAAATAGCCTCTGTCACTGCTAAATGGAGAGTTATAACTATTTTCTCACCAATCTCCCAATTTTTAATTTTAATTTTTTAAAAATGACCTATAGGCCTGACTTCTCTACATTATTTTATTTTTTCAATTAATGGATACATAAACTGAGTCCAATCCAGTGTTTAAAAATGCAAAGAATGATTAATAAGTCTATATGAGGATATCTCACACAGAGATGTCTGAACTAGGTCTGGAATATATGACCTCTGCAATTTCCACCAGTCTCCTGATTCCATAGTTTTTTGTTGGTTTACAACACAAATAATGGACAATACTTTTCTGTAGGGAATAAATTAGGTGAGATATTACACTCTACATAGGGGGTATTAAGAAATGTTCTAGTCACAGCTCTAATGTCATAAGCAAAGAGCACAGACTTCATTTAAAGAAGAAAATGAAAGAAAATACAGATTTTGAAGTTTAAAATATTCAAGACTAGACTATTCATTTAAAAGAAAGTTTTAAAATTAGTCGATTTACTTGTATGTCATGGCAGCTTTGTAATGTGTCAACTTGGTTAGACTGAACTACATTTCCTAGAATTCCCCTTCTTGCAGTTTCCAACTGACAAGCCACAAGGGATATTCTCAGGAGATTTAGTGAGCAGAAAGGAGGCAGCAGCCATTTTGTACCTTAGACTCACTGGTGTGCTGACTCACGCTGTTGTCTTGAAGCAATATCTGTGTCTGCATCTGCTTTACTTTCCCTGGATTCTTTACCTTCTCTGACTCCTGGGCTGGATATGTGTTTACTTCCATGAGGAAGGCTCCTGACTTTCTGGATCCCCACACCACCAATATCAGAGGCAATATAAACTAATGAGTTTCAGTCCAACCTTGTGACCTTCAGGTCTAGCTCCTGTGTCTGAGCTCCAGCTTGTTCTTAATCTCCTCCACTTTATAACTATCTTCTCTTCCTTACTGCCTGTCCTCTGGACTTTAAACAACAGCATCAGATGTGAAGAAAATAACCCTGCAAATACTGCTTACCCAGTTCCCGCAACTGTAAAATTTAAAACATTAAAATGAAAACATACTCACATGTATAAATCTTCTAATGGTTATGCTTTTCTGATTGAATCCTGGATAGCATACATGATAAAACTCTTTCAAGAAGTTTAGACACCAGGTGGACATTTAATGAAATGAATAAGTGACTTCACTAATATTAGAAATGTGTAGTCAGTAGAATCCCAAACACTTCTGTGATCAAACTGCTTCCTTAAACGTCACTGGAGCCAAACCAAAAAAGATGAGCTGATACAGAAAACTATTTAACTATACTCAAGGTCTTTTGGTACTAGCTTTTAAATATTGATAGAGAAATCCTCCTATCTCATACATAAGGAAAACAGAAGTTAAAAAGCTTAAATAAACCTGGACCCTTGGCTGTATTAGAAGGCAACTCAAGGTTAAGATTTTATAACACCCATATGGTTCCAGTTAGAGTTGGATAAATGGAGAAAAGCTGTGATGGTTATCAGACTGACTTCCTGAACTCAGATGGAGGGAAGTCACATACATGGTATATGCTGGATACTTGCTGATTTCAATCTCTACTCTAGGGAACGGTGACTTCCCACAGAGTGTATAACAGAAAGACAAACAGAATAATGTCACATGTATACACACACACATACATGTAATAATAGCTAACACTTTTAGAATACTTTGGTTGCTTTAACTCAATTAGTCATCAACATAACCTGTGACTAGGTAATATTATTATAGCTATTTTTCAGAGGAAAGCAAGGCACAGTGGGATTCAGTGACTTGACAGGATCACACAGAGGTATATTGCAGACCTGGAGCATGATAATCAATGCAATCTAGCCTGAGGGCTCCTGTGCTTATGGGCTCTGCTGTGCCATCTTGCTGCAAATGTACAATATACTTGGCTGTGTAGGTGTGTGAAACTGTCCTTTACAGTTGTGAGTAATTTGGCTACAAATTGCTTTTTTTAACTCCATCTTTTTCTTCTCTCTGACATGTTCCTTAAAATCCAGCAAACATAACTCTTTACATAGTTTAGTATTTTCTTGCTGTACCACAGTAAATAGAAACCTAAAGTAATTCAGATAATCAGGCTAAGGCCAAGCTACCTCCCTAAATTCCTAAACTCACCTAATCTTTTCTTCTCTTTGCATCTTTATTAATGCCATCCTACTTCCTGGGATGCCTCCCTCTATCCCACCCTCACCCACTCTGTGCTGTCACAGTTTTTAGAGATTTTATCCATTTTTAATAATTTTGTTTGAATAGCATCCCCTTCATGATACCTTCTCTGAACCCCCTATCCAGAGGCAATCTCCCCTTCCTCAGAATGTAGACAGCCCCATGTTTTATGGGTCATAACATTGTGCAGCGATTTGTGTACTTGTTTTATTTTCATTTTAACAAGTTGAACATCACAAATTTTAGCCATAGTTGAAGATCTATCTATCTTGGCATGTTGGTATTGCACTATTTCTGTCTGTGGTTGCTCATTGCCTCTGCTCTCACATGACAAAGGTAAGTCAGAAGTGTCATAGAGTGCTCTGTATGTGAAACCTTCTCTCACTGAGCTCCTGTGGATAGATATGGCCACTGCAGAAGCCAGTTAATTTTCCTTTGTATCATTGACACAGCCTTTTGGCTTTTTCTTTGAAAATGTTTTAGACATTCTCAGATAATAATATCCATTGTTGTTCACCAATTTTACTAATCCTCTACTATACTATTTATCACATTCTTATAGCTCCCGGACTACATCTCCATCATCCCCGATAAAGAGTGACTTCCTTGAGACTAAGAACATATTTCATTCATCTTTACAGGCTTCATGATTCCTGGAACTGTACATTGCATGTAAGAGATGCTCACAAATGGCCTTTTTAACTTAAAATCGACTGTCTCTAGGTATAATTTACATAAAATAACATACATGGATTTTAAGCATACAGTTTGATAAGCATACAGTTTGCCTGCCTTACCAAGGCAGATGGGATATAGGTGAAAAAGCTTCGTCATTGACATTGTTTAGAATCAGCAGAATGAAGTAATAAAAACAAATCCAACCTTAAGTTTTTATCAGTTTTATTCTTGTTTTAAAATTTCTACAAAAAAATAAAATTTCTACAGAAAATATACCCTCTTAATTGTCCGTAACCAGGGTAGACCACACCTGTCCTTGGAACACCACCATCATGACTCTTGCTGCTTGGTAGGTCATATTTCCACCCTGGCTCCAGGAAACCACCTACCTCTTTTCTGCAATAATAGATTGTTATTACTACTTTTTGTTCTACAACTGCATGGAAATGAAATCATACAGGATATACTCTTTGGTGTCTCACTTCATTTATTCAGCTTAATGTTTTTGAGATTCATCCATATTCTTGTGTGTAGTAGTTCCTTTTCTTTGCTGAGTAATATTTCATTGTATAAATACATCACAAATTTTCAAGCATTCTTCTGTTGATGTACTTGGGTTGTTTTCAATTATGGCTATTAAAAATAAATCTTCTATAAACATTCTTGTACAAGTCTTTTTTTGTAGATTTTTTTTTGGTAAGTGCACATTTAACTTTATAAGAAACTCAGTTTTCTTAATTGATTTACAATTATTTTACTCCCACAAGGAAAGTATGAGAATTCCAATTGTTTTACATTCTCATCAACACTTGGTATTTATGCTTTTAAAATTTTAGGCACTCTAGTGGGAATAAACCGGTATCTTATTGTTTTAATTTAGTTATCTGATGATTAATGATGTAGATTATTTTTCACTTGCTTAATGACCATTCATTTATCTTTTCTAGTGAGGTGCCTATTCAACCATGTTGCTAAATTTTTTTTTTTTTAATTAACACATAATGTATTATTTGCCCCAGGTACATGTCTGTGAATCATCAGGCTTACACATTTCACAGCACTTACCATAGCATGCCCTCCCCAATGTCCATAACCCAGTCACCCTATCCCTACCTGCCCCTACCCCCAGTCACCCTCAGTTTGTTTCGTGAGTTTGGGAGTCTCTTACGGTTTGTCTCCTTCCTGATCCCCTCTTGTTTCATTTCCCTCCCCCACTCCCCATGACTTCCCATCCTGCTTCTCGAATTCTTCATATCAGAGAGATCATATGATAATTATCTTTCTCTGATTATTTCTCTTAGCATAATACCCTCCAGTTCCATCCACGTCATTGCAAATGACAAGATTTCATTTCTCTTGATGGCTGCATAGTATTCCATTGTATATATATACCACTTCTTCTTTATCCATTCATCTGTTGATGGACATCTAGGTTCTTTTCATAGTTTGGCTATTGTGGATATTGCTGCTATAAACATTCAGGTGCACGTGCCCCTTCGGATCACTACATTTGTATCTTTAGGGTAAACACCCTGTAGTGCAATTGCTGGGTCAAAGGGTAACTCTATTTTCAACTTTTTGAGGAACCTCCATACTGTTTTCCAGAGTGGCTGTACCAGCTTGCGTTCCCACCAACAGTGTAGGAGGGTTCCCCTTTCTCCGCATCCTCGCCAACATCTGTCGTTTCCTGACCTGTTAATTTTAGCCATTCTGTCTGGTGTGAGGTGGTATCTCACTGTGGTTTCGATTTGTATTTCTCTGATGCTGAGTGATGTTGAGCACTTTTTCATGTGTCTGTTGGCCATTTGAACATCCTCTTTGCAGAAATGTCTGTGTATCTTCTGCCCATTTCTTGATCGGATTAGTTGTTCTTTGTGTGTTGAGTTTAAGAAATTCTTTATAGATTTTGGATACTAGCCCTTTATCTGATATGTCATTTGCGAATATCTTCTCCCATTCTGTTGGTTGTCTTTTGGTCTTGTTGACTGTTTCCTTTGCTGTTGATCTTGATG
>JAPYYM010001244.1:0-13687 GCA_028534135.1 Potos flavus | reverse complement strand
GATGGATGTTTGGATGGATGGATGATGGATGCATGCATGGATGGATGGTTGGATGGATGATGGATGGATGATGGATGCATGCATGGATGGATGGTTGGATGGATGGATGATGGATGCATGGATGGATGCATGGATGGATGGATGGTTGGATGGATAGTTGATGGATGGATGATGGATGCATGCATGGATGGATGGTTGGATGGATAGTTGATGGATGGATGATGGATGCATGGATGGATGGTTGGATAGATAGTTGATGGATGATGGATGCATGCATGGATGGATGGTTGGATGGATGGATGATGGATGCATGCATGGATGGATGGTTGGATGGATGGATGATGGATGCATGGATGGATGGATGGATGGATGGATATCTAGAAATTGCTTTCATATAATCCATATAATTTCATATAATCTTCACTGGAAATATGAAGAACCTGAGTCCCAGGGGGTTTTGGTCCAGAACAGAACCCTCCAGGACTTTCCCTGTCTCCTCCATACCCACTAGCACCAGGATGCTCAGAGACTCCCCCCTCGCACACACCCTCACCCCACCTCAACACCCTCCCCTCCACCTCCAGCTGCCCTATGATCCCCGAGGACCTGGCAGGCATGCTATCCTTGACTGGAACATCTCCACACTCGGAGCCCCCATCCTGGGCTCAGGCCCTAGGGACTCCTCATCCACAGCAGGGACTCTTTCAGGAGGGCCTTCTGGAAAGCCAGCCTTTCCCTCAGTCAGTGGGCCTGAGTCAGCAGCTGGGCCAGATGTTTTGGTCTGAGTTGTCCCGGCTGGGGAAGAGCAACAAAGAAAACAGTATTAAGGAGAATCTGGGTTTCCCCGGAGGAAATGTCTTCTCTGGCATCTTCTGACTGATAAAAACAGCTTACGGCTACTGATCTCCTACCACGTGGCAGGTGTCATGCTAAGCTCCTTACTTTTTTTTTTTAGTTTATTTATTTATTTATTTGGTAATCTCCACACTCAACGTGGGGCTCAAACTCACAACCCTGAGATCAAGAGTCATGTGCTCTTCCAACCGAGCCAGCCAGGCGTCCCTAAGCTCCTTACTTCTAGGGTGTCTTTGAACCTCAAAACAACTGTGTGAGGCTGGGGAGACCCACACTGTACTGAGAAGGAGTCCTTGACCAAGGTCAGCCAGCCGCTGTGGGGCCGAGCTGAGTGTGGACTCGAGCCGGCGGAGAATAGCTCAGTTCCAGATCCCTGAGACTTCAAGCCTCTTGACATGCCCCCCCACCCCCGCCGTGCACTAAAGCCCTGAGACTGAGCCAGTTCGGGGTGGGGGGGCGGTCTCTGTCCCTGGCAACCTGCGCCTCCTTGTCACCTGGTCACGTCCAGAGACCAGTCCCCTGTCCAGCCAAGCGAGTGGGCACCTTACCTTTCCCCAAGCCCTTGGCTCGGTTGGGTTTGGGAGAGTAGAGCGCACACAAGACTTTCCAGGGCCCGTCGTGCTGGAGTGAGGCTTTCTCTGGGGTCCCCGGGGCTTGCCTTTGCCCTTTCAAGAAGGAGAATCTGAGCCCAGGAATGGGGGACCTGGCAGAGGAGGTGCTCTGACTGGGGCCGGGCCCAGGTTTGGGAAGTCTCCCAGGGCCCAGTTTGGCCCTCTCTTCCATCTTGGTTTCAGGGGCTGGAGCAGCAGGAGGGGAAGCTGGGCACAGGTGCGGGGAGGATGCTTGCTTTGGGTCAGGCCTGGCCTGGACCGTATTTTCTGTGTTTCCCAGATGTCCCTGCATCTTGGAGGAAGCTGGCTCTTCTGAACCACCTGCCTCGAGGCAGGAGGCACAGGGCAATGTCTCCTCAAGGACGTTGAGGTTGGGCTCCCAGGGCTGGTGTTCTGAGCCGTGGGTGGGCGAGTCAACCTTGTGGTTGACCTTTCTCCTCAAGCCCAAAATGCAGGGCTCCTCTTCTGAGCTTGCTGCCTTCTCACAAGCCCATTTTTTCAAGGAAGGTCCCCCACTAGTGCCTGAGAGAGGTGGCGTTCTTTGGGAGAAAGGGATTTCCTTTGTTCTGGATAATTCCTCCAGTACCCCCAAAGGACACCCACGGGGTGTCTCCACTTCCCTACGGGGAGACCCTCCTGTGCTCTCCAGGAGGACCACATAGTCTCCCTCCAAGTCCCGGCTGGCCAAATGGTCCGTCCTAAAGGCCGCGTCCCCAGGCCTGGCTGGCTCCACCTTGATGAGTCCTGGGTACTTGTTTCCATAGGTCCTGCCCTTGCCCTTGGCCAAGCTCCGGGCAAGCAGCGCCCGGCTGCCTGGGGACCTGGGCTGGGGCAGCTCTGGAGGGCGGCTCAAATCGAGGGCCTCTAACTGAAGGGACCCCCAGGCCAGGGAGAGGACATTCACTGCTTGGGGTCTGTCATCCACAAACTCTGGGCTGGTTATCTTGGTCCAGGGCACAGGGACAATTCCATCTTCTGAAGCGACCAGGCAGTTGTGTAGGGGGCTTCCCTCAGAGTCACTATTGATGGCCTCCAGCCACGTCTGGGTGAAAAGTATAGGGTAGGACGACACGGGAACAGGCTTTGTGTCCACCGAGCGGAGGTCCGAAGAGAGGCGTTTGATCGTGATGCAGACAGACTGCTCCTCCTGGGGCTCGACTTGGAGGTAGAAGTCCCCTTGGCGTAGCAAGAGGGGGTTGAGGGGGGCCAGGTGCACCACGACCTCATCCCTCAGGCACAGAGGCCAGCCCTCATGCAGGAAGAGGCAGTGTGAGTACGGGGCCTGCGGACAGAAGGGTGACGTCAGAGAATCCTGCCCCGGAGGGCCCTGCCCGTGGGGCTGATGGACTCTGGGGCAGGTCAGGGATGGGGGCAGGGAGGCAAGAGAGGTGCCTGGGATGCAACACTTGGGGCCCCATCTCAGGGTCTCGCGAGTCACACAGCCTAGAGCAAATGTCTCTCCTGCCCCACCCTAGTCCTGACCCTGACCTTAAAAATGCTTGCTAGCCTTCTGGCCCAAGGGAGAAAAGCTCTGAGTGGCAGGTGCTGCTTTGCAGGTGCTTTTCCCATGAGGATCGTCTTGCTGGGGTCCTGGTCTCTTCTCCCCATTCACCCAAAACTTCTCTCAATCCCGATCGAGTCTGAGCCCTTCCTTTGAGAGCCAGAGAGACACGAGTTCCAAGGTCTGAACCGCTAATTTGTGCAAATTACATAACCACTTCAAGCCTCAATTTTCCTATCTGCAAATAGAAATGACCATGTGTATCATACAGCTGGGTTGGTTTGAGGATTAAGTGAGATTTTATATACATGTAAAATAAAACCCCCATGAAACAATGCCTGGCTTACACTAAGTGGGAGTTCACTAAATACTAATTTCCTCTGCTTTGACATTCACCCTTTGAAAACTTGCGGGAATTTTCCATTAGAAAATGAGAGAGTCAGTTACACCCTTCTCTAATTTTTAAGGCAGAGAGATTACAGAGTGAAGTCGAAACAACTTTCATGGAGCGTTCTGCTGCTTACAACCTCCTTTCCCTCGCCTTTTCCTTGAACAAGGCAGAACCTCCCGGCAGTATCGTGCAAACAGCAGCACACCATAGAGATGACGGTTATGATCAGCGTATATGAACCTCACGGTCACTCGGCGGGGTGGGGAGTTTAGGCACCGTTATCTCCACTTTACAGATGAGGACAACTGAAGCTCAAGGGGGTAAAAGAACTGGCTCATGGCCACATAGCTGAGAGCAGCATAAACAGGACTTGTGCCTAGGCTTTCACTTCAGGAGATGACTGTGTCCCCGATCCCCACTGGACCTCATCTGAGGGTGCTGGCTGCCTCCAGGTGCTGGCCGTTATGAGGGCTGACTTTGGGGCTGGCACATTCTTATCTCCGGGGGAGAAAGAAGGAAGTGGGATAGTTAACAGTCAATAGCTACTAAGCACCTACTGCATACCAGGCTCTGTGCCAGGCTGTGTGTATCTTCTCTGGGACGTGGGTACCGTGTTATCCACATTCCTGCTTTCCCATTAAGGAAACTGAAGCTCAGAGAGTGATCCCCCAGCTCCACGATGACGGAGCCTGCCTTTGAACCTGGGGCACCTGACTCTTGCCGCCATACTATTAATCCCATCCCGGGCTCGGAGGTGATATGAATTCACCTATAATTACAACTAAAATCGCCTATGATTAAAAATAGAGAAATTAAAACGTTATGACCCCTGTTCCTGGAAGAAATGGGGAAGGAGACCATGCAAATGCAGTTTTAAAGGCCAAAAAAGGGAAGCGGGGAGTTGTAGAGCTTGCCATGGGCAAAGAGTCGGCAGGGGCAGGACACGCATAAAATAGTGTCAGGGTGGGTAAGTGGGAGCTGGTGGCAGGTGCTTGGTGAGAATCTTCCTTCTCCTGCAGTAACAGTGACTGTGTATGCCACAGTTTCTGCGTGCCAGGAGCCATACCAAGCACGTGAAACGAAGGATCACAGTCTTCTTCCAATTCCAACCATCTCTAGTTCCAGCTCCCAAACCTAAGCTTTTGGCTGCCATATTCAATTTCTTGCTACACCTGAAATGATGTGCACGGTCCCCACTCTTGTTTTTTGCTCCGGATGTATCATGTGCCCGAGGCACGTGAGCCAGCAGGAGCCACGAACCTCTTAGCGATGCTTGAGGCTGGGGCAGCAGGGGCACAGTTGGAAACCCTGTGAGGGTGTGGGCGAGTTCCTGCAACGGGCGTCTGAGAGCTTGGTCTCCAAAGGCCTGTCCCCACCCTTAAAACAGTCACCACCTCTGACCAGAGACGTAGGCGTATGACGCAAGCCCGGCCAACCCCGCTATCCCATTTCTCTGGCTGCAGTCATTGGTCCAGGGATGGACATCCAGTCCAAGCCTGGCCAATCAGGATCCTTCCTGGCAACTTTTCTATCTGCAGTTGATGGGGAAGAGTTCTTTCTCCTCTCCCGGACGGGAGTTGATCCCAGTCTTGGGGGGACATCTAGCCTGTAAGAAGGAGAAGCAGAGACAAGAGACAGAAACTCCTAGGGATTTGATTGGTGTATCAACTCGGGGCTGAGGCCAGATCACCTTGAGTAAAGATCTGTCACTTGCAGCCAATGAAACCTACCTAAAACACTTTTCTTTCCACTTTGCCTTAGAGAGGCCTCCCTGAGATCTGGGTTCAAAGAGGTCTCCTGGGACAAAAGTGAGTCCTGAGGCCTCAAGAGCTCCAGGAAAGATCTGGAACATTCTCTGCTATTTCCACCGAAGCTGACCCACTTCAGCTGAGGCAGCCTGGTGATGCCCACAATGCCAGCCCCAGGCAGGCCCCCAGGGGTCACCCCACAAGGATGCCTTTTATCCAGGATTTACGCCCTGCCAGGGAAAGGATAAATGTGATTAACTCCTAGATATCAGAGAGCAAAGGGCCAAGCGAGCTTCCTGCTCCACTGGGGGAGGTGAACATCTCCCTTTGGGCAAGCAATGGTACCTGGAGAACCATCCCACATCCTCAGTTCTTGCTCTGAGACAAGACGCACACCAGCCCGCTTCCCTCTCTGCTCACCCCCAGCCCTCTGGTTCTGGGAGAGCTTGTCCCCAGCCCCGCCGTCCCTCCCAACTTACACAGGCTGCTTCTCGCACTTGCTCACACAGGCGCTTGGCAGGAATAAGGAAATCCAGGAGGAAGCTCAGCCCATCCCCTTGGAAGTCAGAATCCAGCAGACGGAACACCTGCCCCAGGGTGGTGGGCGCTGTGGCCTCAAAAGGGGGATAGAGGACTGCCAGGGCATGCTGGATGGCCGCGTCCAGGGATGGGGGGTCCTGTGGGGGATAGGAGGAGAGTATGAATAGTGATCATAGCAGTAATAATAAGGGTAGTGGCCACTTCCCATGACCTTCTAGCCCCCATATGACTACGGCTGCCTCTAACTCGCTGACCTCCTCTGCTACCCTTACCCCTCCTTCATCCCCTCCAGCTATATTAGCCTTCTTTCCTGTTCCTCAAACATACTGGGCACCATTCCGCCTCAGGACCTTTGCACTGGCAGCTTCCTCCGTCTAGAATACTCTTCCTCAAGACATCCTCATTCCCTCACCTCCTGCGGTCTTTGCTCAAGGTCATGCACTGGCCCAAGGTGGAGTGGAGGAATGGTGGGGGGCATTTTGGGCCAGGGCCGGAGGGAAGAGGGAGGTCAGCATCCTTCGATCCCACCATCTAGCAGACCTGCACACCTGCAGGTTGCAGCTGAGCCATCAGTGAAAATCGAGCTGCAGGCAACGTGCAGGTGCATCAACACGCAGGTGCGTGAACGACAATAAGTAATTGCTGGGGTTTTCTTGAACACAAGATTTTGGGGTGCTTCGTTATACAGCAATAACTGATTGATACAAATTAATATAATTGATACATGAGCTCACAGATCCGGACTCGCATAATGAGCTGCCTCTTGGATGCTTCCCCTAGACGTCCACCAGGCACAGATCATCAACGCATCAAACCCAACTCAGTACGTCCCTAAACCCACCCGTCCCGTGTCCCTACTTCAGCGATGGCCCCACAGTCCAGTCAGACTCCCAGGTCAGAAATCTGCCCATCCTCCTGCCCTTCCTCTTGCCTCCTCTGCTCATGCACAACCCTCAGCCACGTCCTCTCCTCTTCTCACCTCCAGCAGCCCACCCACCAGCTCGGCTCTGCTCCCCCACCCCTGCCCTAACCCCGGCCTCTGTCTTTTCCGTGGAATCCCTTCCTCATTGCCATTCAACCTGTAGACTGCCTCACTTCCAGCCATTCTGCACCAGGAACCCACAGGGGTCTTTCCAAATGCAAACCTGACCGTGGCAGTGTCCGCACTGCCTTCAGGAAAGCATCAGCCTCCCAGCATTCAGGTTCCCTGGGATCTTGGCATTGGCCTTGCCCCACAGCCCGTCTGCCTCTCTCACACTTCAGCCACAGCGCTGTGTGCATTCTCTTGCTTATCTCCAGGCCTCCGCACACGCTGTCCCTTCCTCCTGGCATGCCTTCCACTTCCACTCCCTCTTCACCTGGCTGACTCCTTCCCATTCTTCAAGAGTCAGGTCAGCCCTCATCTATCCCATGGGATTCCCCCGGACTTCCCTCCCCCACACCCCCCGGGGCCAGGCGTCCCCTTTCCTGGGCTTCTATGACACCGCCATCATAACGGTTCCCATGCTGATTGCCGTCTCCCTCAGACTCCGGGCTCCCCAAGGACAGGGCTCGTGAGCAGAATAGTGGCCCCCAAAGATGCCTGTGCCCTAAGCTCCAGAACCTGTCAGTCTGTTTCCCTGTAAGGCAAAGATGGAATAAGCATGACAAATCAGCCCGCCTTAAGACAGGGAGAGTATCCTGGATTAGCCAGTGGGTCCGATGCAATCCCAAGGGCCCTCCAAAGGGCGAGAGGGTGCAGAAGAGGCGAGAGTCGGGGGAAACATGACATGGGTCACGGTCTCCCGTTCCGGGCACCTGGGCCTGGGCCAGAATAGGTGCTCAGTAAATGCCGTGGAAGGAAAACAAAACGTTCCTCTCTGAAACACAGGTTTTTCCATCTGTAAAACCGTTTGGCCAAGACCAGAGGTTTCCAGTCCGATACAGTAATAGAACCCATGGGTTATGATTTTCAACTCTTAAAATGCCTGATGGAAGCCATTGTGGTTGGCCCAGACTGCTCGCAAGCTCCGGGTCCATCTGTCACTGAGGGCTGTAAAGCAAGATGAGAATAAACTAGAATCCAGCATAAAGGCAGCTTATTTGAGACAGAAAAATCATTTTTACAAATGAGGTCCCTTCAGACAGGGAAATAAAACCGGGGCTTGGAGGAGGAGGAATATGGCCCTTCTCCACCCCAGCAAGAGCCCAGGGCCAGGAGGTTATAACACAGGGGCCGCTAGCCCAGGGTCACTGGGCCAATGTCAGGGTCATTGGACCAATGTCACTCTGCCTCCGCCCCCACACAGCACTGAGCACAGGGTAGGGCCCCCATCACTATTTGTGGGAGGAAAGAACGTATGTCTACAGTCCCCATTCTGTAGGAAGAAGGGTCTCGCCACTGACACGGCGCCAACGCGGTGGGGGTGACGTATTGCAGGTTCTTGACGTCAAAAGTGCGCATGCCCGGAAGGGCTACTTTCCCATAGAGGCGCCAGGCACGGTCAGGGGTGGGGGGAGGGGTGTCTTCAAGTTGGCAGAACAGGGAAAGCCTCATCTGGCCTGGCCACCTCTTCTAACGCCCTTCCCCTCCAAAGCAAGGGCAAAACCCTGGAGTAACCCCCAACCCACACAATCCTGAGCACAGCAGTGGGAACGGGGACCCCGAGGCAGAGGACCCTGGCTGACATCTGTGAACACGTGGACACACTAATAAGCCAGCACCCCTCCCTTGCTCCCTGCCCTCCCACTCCACCCAGCCTGTCCTGGGGCACTTGCTTTCCCAGGTTCCACGCCACTGTGCCGCCTCTAGTAGGTGCCTTTCCTCTCTAGGCCTTTCCTTGTGTGCACGTTGAGTTGGGCTAGGTTTGTTTCGTTTGGTTTTGGAAATTTAATCATTCACGCTCATCTTTGTGAATTTTAGCATAGCCAAGTACCATTTTTTTCCCCAAATCACTCACCAAAAATACTTACATAATTGTATTTTAAACAGAGACTCTATGCCACCAAATGGGTTATAAGAATGCAGCCAGACTGCCCAAGTTCAAATCCCTGCTCTTGCCACTTTCTGCTTATGTGACTTGGCAAGTTGCTTAGTTCTCTCTGCCTCAGTTTCCTAACTGGGGAAAACTGGAGCTCGTAATCGTACGTGCCTTAAATGGTTGAGCGAGACCGAATGACGTAAGACACGGAGGGTCTCTGCACAGGACTAGCACTTAGTAGGTGCTCATTTAGCAAGAGCCATCACTGCTATACTTGTGGCCATTACTACGGTTATAATTACATCATCGCTTTACGGGGAAAATCAACATCAACTGGCATAAATGGAACGGAACTTCAAAAATACACCCATGATGCATTGGGCGGTTTTTGTATTATTTTATTTACATAAATATATTTATATTTATCATATATATTTATTATTATAGCCACAGGGTAGACCTTACATTAGTATATATTTCCATAAATGATGTAATATATAACTATATAATAAATACACACATATTATATAGAATATATTTCATTTTTACTGTTCTCGTTCTATAAAAATAAACTATTTTTTTAAAAGAAAAAGGGAGCAATAAGAACAAATACATTTTCTAAATTAGGTTCTAGGACATCTGGTCACCTCCTGAAGGCTCGTCGAGTTTCTCTTTCGTTCTTCCAAAGCAAGCTTGCCGTGCATTAGAAAGGTAGTGAAGGCACCTTATCATGAGGGGAGCGATTTCTCTGGGGGTCCTCAGAATATCAGAGGGAAATTCAAAGAGCCTGAGTCTCCCAGCACACGACTCCGTGTTATTTAGCTCCACTCAGTGACAGCCTGTGTCCCGACTGTGGTCTGCATGCCAACCTCGGGGCAACAGTGAGCTCAACCATCTCTGCCTTGATGTGCCTCAGTTTCCCCATCTGTAAACAGGGATTCTAGAGCCTATCTTATCTTGCTCAGATGATTTTTCTGCAGATGCAGGGAGATGATGGATGCAGGGGTCCTGAGAAAAGGAAAAGGTGCTGCTGCCTTTTTCATGATCTTTTTTTTTTTTTTTTTTTTTTTTTTGTCTTTACTCCTCCTGTCGGACGAAGCTGGAGTCCCAGCCTCTGTGTAAAGCCGTGTCCCCCTGCTGACCCCTTCCTGAACCCACTGCTGTCCCCCAAGAATAACAACCACTTCCAGGCACCTGCTGTGCACGGGGCCCTGTGCTCACTCACATTCTCGTGCTTAGCCACACAAAGGTCCTGGGGCAGAGAAGGAACGTCCTGCTCTGCAGATAAAGAAGGGGAAGCCGATCTTGTCCAAGATGGCAGAGAGGAGGAGGAAGACGGAGCCATGATCCAACCCAGTCTCGGCCAGTTAGGCCTGCCCTCTTCCCCTGCCCCTGGTGCCAGCAGCCACCAGCTTTCAGGGTGGTCTTCCCAGCCGCCTGTCCTGCAGTGTTTCAAGCTGTTTACTTCTCGCAGACTAAAGCTTACAGATGGGACGCCCTTGGTGTTCACAAATGGGCTCACTGGCTGCACACGCTAACGATTTAAGGGGCAGCCAATAAAAAACAAGAATGTGTCAAGTTAATGGGACTCCAAGCTCTTGGCCAGAGCGTTACCTGCTATGGGCCTGAACCCCAGGGGTTCGTAAGCTGTCCAAGTATGGGGGTACGCACACAGTGTGGGAGCCCAGGAGCCCACACGAGGGAAAGCTGGCCCCTCGCCACTCCAAACCAATCAGGCAGCCCAGCCTGGGCCCTCAGGAACCCAAACACCGCTGGCCAGACACGGGCCCCTCAAAATGATTTCCGTGAAACTTAATCGACGTGTTTCCACTCCTCCCCAGTGAGCACAGCCAGGCTGGGCCTTTAACTGTTCCTCGCCAGGAGCCAGTGAGAAGCTGAAAAGGGAGAAAGCGAGACCGGCCAGAGGCCAGAGCCGGGTTGTAGCCCTCCAGGCCCTCCCCAGCAGCAGAGAAGGAGCCCCCGAGGTGGCCTGCAGACCCCGCGGCCGGGCTGGCACCTGGACGATGCTCACGGGCCTTCTGGATGGACCCGAGGAACCTGCTATGGGGCTAACAGAAAAGTGTCTGTCCCCAGCGGTTCCTTCTGGGCACAGGAGGGCGAGAAGGGGTTCCTGCGCTTCTGTGTCAGCGTTTTGCCCTGAGCCTCCATTATTATTTTACAAAGTAAAATACACAAGGTTGATGTGGTTTTTACCTATGTGCCGCCCCCGTGAGCACTGCTCAGATCAACACACAAGATTTCCAACGCCCGGGAAAGAGGATCCCCGCCAGGCAGCTCCCTCACCCCAAAGGGAACGACTCTTCTGACTATCGGAAGTTTCTAAAAGAAAAAAATTCCCAGACAGCATGATCTCCACGGCGTATAAAGGTGTGTAAGCCAAGAGGCCTTGGAATAAAGTGTTAACTGCCGTCACCCCTAAGCGCCGTGGGGGGCAGGGGCCTCGTAAGTCACTGGTTTCATTTTCTTCCTAGTTTGCTGGATTTTCCGACCATTCTGTAACCAGCCTGTGTAGCTTTTATAATCAAGGGGGGGAAATAAAAGTGCGATTGTGTGTGTTTTTAAGGCCTGTTCCTTTTTTAAATGGTCTCACCAGATGTTGTTAACTGGGCTTTCTGAGATGTGTGCGGAACTCTTAAAGGCCCAGATTTATCCATTCGCTCCACCAGGCAAAGCTTTGAGCCTCACTGAGATCAGCGCCTCCTAGCTTGGGAAGAGAGAGGGCTGCGAAAAACTGAGGTAGGCAGGGCTCCAGGGCTGCTGTCATCCCCCGCTCTCCTCCGTGGCAGGGCCGCCTAGGGAAGGTGAGATTCCACCCTTGACTCACAGGGTGGCTGTGGCCTCGATTTCCCCATCTGTAAAATGGGCGCATTGGGCTTATCTATCTCTAAGGGTGCTTCCAGCGGGGTCACTCTAAAATTCAAGGTATAATCAGGTACGGAAAGGTTTGGAGCTGGGACATGGTTTCTAAATGGGATTAGTTAATCCTCAATTGATGGGAAAGTTTAAAAAGATCTGTCTCAGGGCACCTGGGTGGCTCAGTGGGTTAAGCGTCTGCCTTCGGCTCAGGTCATGATCTCAGGGTCCTGGGATCGAGCCCCGCATCGGGCTCTCCACTCAGCGGGGAGCCTGCTTCCCCCTCTCTCTCTGCCTGTCTCTCTGCCTACTTGTGATCTATCTCTCTCTGTCAAATAAATAAATAAAATCTTAAAAAAAAAAAAAGGAAAAGAAAACATTCTTTAAAAAAAAGAAGATCTGCTCATCCATCTGTCTACTCAGCCCAGGAAGAATCTAAACCACCAGCCACAGGCACAAATGCCCACAGGAGACTGAAAGGTGACATGGAAGACAGAAGTAGGCCAAGTGTGAGAAAATAACCCCTCTAGCCCCTTGATGAGCGGCTCCTGATAATCAGCCTCAGTGTTGGGGAAGCAATAGGGAGTAGTGGGGCCTGGGGCACACGTCCCAGCTCAGCGGCTCCAGCCCAGTGTTGCCTTCACCCAGCATTGCTGGGTCTGCTGATATTTTAGGAAAGTTTCCCAATGTTCTAAAGATTAGCCACACCAAACACTTCTGTGAGTCAGATACAGCCCAGGGGATATTAGCTTGTGGCTGCCAGGTTCAGCTACGTGGGACCCTCCTCTTGAACTTCTCCAGGCTGGAGATTCTAAAGGCAGTATTCTGCTGCCCTGGCCGCCAGGAAGTTGTTGCTCGTGTCCAACTAAAACTCCTCCTGCTTTAAATCCTTTTTATTTTTGTGTGGGTGGAGGCGTGAGTGAGAATTGGCTCCTTATTAAAAAAAGAAGAAGAAGAAGAACATTTCAGAAACTGGAAAAACAGCCCAGATGCAGTGAACTGAAAAGCAAGTGGGTGTTAGAAGACCCACTTTCAAGTCCAACTCTGTCACAGGTCATCTCTGTGACCTTGAGGAAGTCCCTTCACCTGTCCCGGGCTTACTTTGGTGTTTGTTCTTTGCTCTCCCTGTCCCTTTTGTCCTTGCCCTGCGGCTCACCATCACCCACCCAAAACACATAATGATAATAATAGCAATTATAACTAGAGCTTCTTACTGAGCGAGTTTCTGTATCAGGCTTTATTCTAAGCGCTTTTCATTATTTTATTAACATTATTTTATTTCATCTTCCCAACAGTTCTATGGGATTGGTATTTTTATTCCCATTTTACAGGTTAAGACACTGAGCCCAAAGCTTTATCCTCAGTAAATGGTAGAGCTGGATAGAGCTCTTCTGCCCCTTCCCCAGGCTGGGCTCTCCTTTGGCCACTACAGCGGTCTTTTTTTTTTTTTTTTAAGATTTTTTAAATTTATTTGACAGAGAGAGAGACAGTGAGAGAGGGAACACAAGCAGGAGGAGTGGGAGAAGGAGAAGCAGGCTTCCCGCTGAGCAGGGAACCTGATGCAGGGCTCGATCCCAGGACCCCGGGATCATGATCCGAGCCGAAGGCAGACGCTTAATGACGGAGCCACCCAGGTGCCCCTACAATAGCCTTTTAACACACAGACGCGATTGTGACCCTTCACTGCTCAACAACCTTGAGTGGCTCCCCGCTGCCTTAGCAACTCAGCCTGCCACTAGTGGCCATCACTCCACAGCAGCATACCTTTCCTTTTTTTTTTTTTTTTTTAAGATTGTATTTATTTGACAGAGAGAGAAAGATCACAAGCAGCCAGAGAGGCAGGCAGAGAGAGAGGGGTAAGCAGGCCTCCCTGCTGAGCAGAGAGCTCGATGTGGGGCTCGATCCCGGCACCCTGAGATCATGACCTGAGCCAAAGGCAGAGGCTTTAACCCACTGAGCCACCCAGGCGCCCCCCCCCCTTCCTGCTTCTTCTAACACACTTGATGCTCCAGCCCAGGGGTTCCCAATCATCCGCGTGCCACAGGCAGAGTTTTTCTTGCTGTTTATACATCCTAATTTATTTTACTTTATATTGATTAGTATTTACTTCACATTTGTCTTCTTGTCAATTCATTTCCAGCTTAAATCCACTGATTTTTATTTACCATCCTGTGTTTGTGCTGCCTAAATCACTTCCTACCACTCAC
>JAPYYM010001243.1:0-13689 GCA_028534135.1 Potos flavus | reverse complement strand
TTGCCTTGCTGGTGGGAGTGAAGTTTAGAAAAACTCGAGGGACGATGACTGAGGAGAGCCACATGTCCAGGAATGAGAGCACGGCCAGAAGAATGTACATGGGGCGAGCATGGAGCTTTGGGTCAGCCCACACGGTGAGCAGAATGAGCAGGTTCCCCAGCTGAGTCAGGGCGTAAATGATGAAGAAGACCAGGAAGAGGAGGGTCCTCAGACTCGGGGGATGAGGTAAGCCCAGGAGAATGAAGTCTGTCACCACCTTGTCCAGGGATGTATTTCTGGTCTCTCCCATGTCTTCCTGCAGTCTGCTAAGATGAATGAAGTCAGACAAGGGAAATACACACAAGGAAGAGGCAAGAGAATGCTTTTGTCTGATGGTTAATGACTTAGAGGGATGAACAGAATACTGTTACAACTTTTTTTTTTCATTTTTCTTTTCTTTCTTTTTTTTTTTTTTTAAAGAAGAGGTGGTGTTGTTATCAACTATTTTGGTTTACTTGGTAAGAGGAACTGTCCAGAGGCTGGTTAGTTTCCTAGATGGATGGAAACTCTTATCTATTAGGAGATACCGAGCAGCAGAATTTGGCAGATCAAGGCACAAGGGTACACATGAATAATAGAGAAGAACCAATAACTCCAACCAAAAAGGGTGTTCACTAAAGGGGGCCAAGGTCGAGGCAGAGCAGTATGGAACACATACCCCACAATTACCACATTTACTTTTTCCTCCACTTACCAACATTGCAATGTCTCAGCTAAGGTCCCACTCCTTACCATAGCATGTAAAAATATTCATTATATGGCCCTATTTGTCACTCTGTCAATCCCCTTGTGATCCTCCTTAGTGTTCAGTTCACGGGACTCCTCAGGACTCTCACAGTGGCCTACTCCAGCTTGAGCCTAAGCACACGATACCTTCTCTGCTCACTTCACCAGGGTAATGTGCATTTTCCCTTCAGGACTGAGTTTGGAGGTCCTCTTCTTCAAGAAGACTTTCCTGATTCCTGAAGACCATGCTTACACTTTTCAGAGAACGTATCACATTCTGTTACTATCGTCTAATTTCTTATTTGACTCCCCCATTAGTCATCCCACCTAACACGGCAAATGTGGTCATTAGTTTCTGAATGACTGAAAGGCCAATTGAATAGATATAGCTAAACCCCACTGATCTGACACAAGTGTTTCTTTCGCTGCTTCATCTTGTTTGTCTGACCCTTGGAACCACCTGACTGGCAAGCAACCATCTCATTCCCATGCAGTATGGGTTGAGTATTATTATAACAAACTTGGAGGGCCACTCATGTTTTTATTGCTCCAGGGTATTATTTAGGCTTATTGGTTGATTTATGTGGTCTATTGGTTTGGGATTGGATTTTTTGGTACAGGATTTTAATTTTTATTGTTTATTTTTAATAGCATTGATTAATGCAGGACTTGATATATATATATCATATAGATATCCATATCATATATATATAGATATAGCACATATATCTATATATATCTAGCAGTTGGCCGTGTAGTAACTCTCTCTAAAGACCTTGAGAGAATTTGAAGTTTCTTATCCAGATGAAAAGACAGAGGGATGACGTGTATTTGTTGAATAGACTGTTTGATATTTTTCTCCCCACACTCAGGTTTGAGATGGGTTCATCTGCCATTTAACCATAGTATGTTTGTAACTTAAATGACTATTTTCAGAAAGCAATTAAAATAGTAACAGATTAATTATAAATAACATATAAATATTAATAGGTTTAACACTTCAATCTCCCTTAGAAAATTTTCTTGAGAGATTTTATCTCGGTTATTTTTTATTTTTATTTTTAAAATTTATTTATTCATTTATTTATTTTTTATTAACATATAATGTATTATTTGCTTCAGGGGTAGAGGTCTGTGATTCATCAGTCTTACATTATTTTATTTTTTTATTTTGATTGATTTATTTTTTTAAAGATTTTATTTGTTTGACATAGAGAGAGAGATCACAAGTAGGCAGAGAGGCAGGAAGAGAGAGAGGGGGAAGTGGGCTCCCCGCTGAACAGAGAGCCCGATGTGGGGCTTGATCCCAGGACCCTGAGATTATGACCTGAGCCGAAGGTAGAGGCTTAACCCACTGAGCCACCCAGGCGCCCTTATTTTATTTTTTTAAAGATTTTATTTATCCATCAGAGAGAGAGAGAGCACAAACAGGGGAAGCAGCAGGCAGAGGGAGAAGCGGACTCCCCACTGAACAAGGAGCCCCATGCAGGACTCGATCCCAAGACCTCAGGATCATGACCTGAACTGAAGGCAGAGGCTTAACTGACTGAGCCACGCAGGCGTCCCTAAATTATTTTTTAAAGTAACTTAAATTCAGGGGTGCCTGGGTGGCTCAGTCAGTTAAGCGGTTAAGGGTCTGACTCTTGATTTTAGTTCAGGTCATGACCTCAGGGTCATGAGACCGAGCCCTGTGTTGGGCTCTACACTCAGTGGGGAGTCCGTTTGAGATTCTCTCCCTCCCTTTCCTTCTGCCCCTCCCCCTATTCACATAAAGTAACTTATATTCACATATTAACATTTAAGAGCTATTAATGGTAATAACATGCTCTCTTCCCACAAAGAAAGAAGAAACACAAGATTTTTACTGCCAGAGTTTTAGGAGGAAAATATTTGAATTTTTGATTTATTTGAAAATAGATGGGAAGACCAGTTCTTATTTCTTTGGCTAGAATATGCAGAAGAGGTAGAAATAGTTGGAATTAAGATTATGCATAAAACACTAATTATGAGCCAAAGTAATTTTGTTGTCAGTACTGACATACAATATTAGCGTGCTTCCTCTTAGGCAAATGATATAATCCTGAGATTTTTTTTTAAGGAAAATTAATTTTTGTGTATCAAATTAGATAAAACTATACTGTTGGGTGAATTATTTAAGGATTTCCATAATGCATAATTATATGTAGTGAAAATTCTCCCTGATTTATCTGCCTTGCCAGTCTGATTTTTCTTGTTTGTTGTGCATAAATCAAGTTCCACTTTTTCCTGGTGCTCTACTGTAATCTTTCACTTTCTAGATTTGGGATGCCCATCCTTGGTGGGACCAGGAAACTGAGGTGGGTTACAGCTGGTGGGTTTGAAAGTGGGTTACTTTTCCAGGCTGACTAGGCAGAGGATGGTGGTTTTGGCTTGGGGCGTGGGACTCAGGGGTAGCAGGTGAGGGCAATCTATGGTGCAGAGAGATTGGCAGAGATTTCCAGAAGATGAATTTTTGGAGAAACAGGAAGTATGTTTGCAGAAAGATCAGATCACTTGATGAGACAAGAAAACTGTCTGGACCCACTCCTTCTGTCCTACTCCCTCCCCCCCCAATCCCCCCCCCCCCCCATCAGCTTTCTGTGTCATTTTGTTTTAGGTCTGCTCCTGTTTTCAGCTGTGGAAACGTAGGTTATTTAAAGTAAGGGAAGGGGCGGACTGAAAAATTTGCAAAAAATTAAACACAATTTTAGTGTACCTACCCGGGCTAATGAGATAAACCAAAGTATTTAAAAATTTCCCCAGTTTTAGACTATCTGATGCCATTAAAATCATGTTGTAAAATGGTTGGAATTTAAATGTAAAAACACATAAGAATAGTGACGGTTTAAAAATTCAGTATAAAAAGCATCTGGATATAAGGGCTACGACATTAGAGAATAAAGAATGCATGTTTAAAAGGCAATTGTCCTGAAAATTCTAGGGCGAGTCTCTGGAGATGGGGTGAGAGTGGCACTGAGAAGAACAGGTGGTGATAAGAAATCTGTGGAGCCATGGGATCATGGGATATGCTGCTTTCCATAACCTCCCAAATCAAGGCCAGTTGGGTGTGAGCCTATCTCTTGCAGTGCCTTTCCATTTGGAATGGCTCAGAGTAGTGCAAGCCTCTATTCAGCTAGCTTTGGACTTCTAGAGCAAACTTTGGGATTTGGGCCAATAGGGCACAGTTATGAAATTCGGCAGATGAGGAATGAAGACTGGTAGTGATGTATTAGACGTCATTAGGATCAAAGGACCTCTATTTACCCTTGGGACAAGACCCAACCCAAATCTGTTTCTGGAAAGAAGATTCTTCTCCCTTTACATTCATTCATAGATGTTCTGGCAGAGCTCGAGCAGAGTAGGGGAAATGCAGAGTTTGGGTGGCCTTGACATGTTTCATCTACTCTCACAGGAGTAGATAGATTCTTGTGCTGCCAAAGATTTTTAAAAGACAAGCTCGCTTAAGGAAAGTTACTTAGTGTCTTCTGCACTGAAGAAAAGAAAGAACGTGAATCCGTCTATGTTAGCACAATTACCAAAGAATCTTCTTCATGACCTCTGTGACTTTAGCACTTCCCAACTGTGCCCTATATCGCTACCCTAAAAAAGAGAAAATGAAAGGAAAATAGTGTGAAGATTCTTTCGAGTCTTTTTCTCAGGCAAAATAAACTCCTTAACTTTGGAAAAAAGGAACTTAATTCCAGCAGTTTGGGAAAGAGTTAAGGAAGAAAATGAAGAAAGAGACTAATGAAATTAACAGTCGGATGAAATGACAGAATATCTTAAAGTTCCAAAGTTAGTTGTTGGCCTTATTTTGAATGGAGCTAGTTTTTGGACTGTTTTTCCATCTGCTTGGACTCACATGGGCAGAGCTGCAAAGTCGTGGAGGAAGATGGCTGTCCTTGAGCTTCTGGAACACTCCAGCAGAAAGATAGATGTCCTTCAGAGAGTCAGTCTAGCTTATGATAAAGGGCTCCTCATCTGTTCTGGAAAGGCTTTAGAAATCTTTCAGGAGTTTCGCCTGGCAAGTAAGTATTCAGAATCTGAGAGCACCTGCCTTTCAGGGCTCTTTGATGATTGTGACTTCTGTATCTCTCGAGTCATCTTTTACATTGGTTTTCATTAGCTGTTGCCTCTGGAGTTTTGATTAAAAGGAAAAAAAAAAAACAACAACCCATGCTGTTAAGAGATACGAAGAAACATTCTAACCTCAGGGGAAATCCTGCTCCAACGTATTTCCCTACTGAGATCTTCCCTCCCTAAATCCTCATTATGTTATTTTGAGAGAGAGCAGGAAATGTTTCTAGTAGATATCCGGAAAGGGAGCTGTGGGGAATAACCTTGTCAGTACGGTTTTGGATGACCTCCAATTTCTTAGTGGTGTTATGAAGTCTTAGTTCATCACCTCTCTCTCAAATATTCATCAGGGGACTCATGTTATCCCTTCCGGTTTCTGTTCAGATATCATCTAATCAGTGAGGTCTCTCTTGATCCCCCAACCCCATTCCTGTGTATTTTTCTCAAGAGCAAATCTGACACACTACATTATTTGCTTATTTGTTTATTATTTGTCTTCGTGCACTAGAATGTAGGCTCCATGATAGGAGAGAGTTTTGCTCGCTGTGCAATCCTCAACACTAGCGCCGTGCCTGGTACATTGTAGGTTCTCAGTAAATGCTTTTTTTTTTTTTTTTAAATATTTTATTTATTTATTTATCAGAGAGAGAGAGAGAGCACAAGCAGGGAGAGAGGCAGGCAGGGGCAGAAGAAGGCTCCCTGCCGAGTAAGGAGCCCGACGTGGGACTCGATCCCAGGACCCTGGGATCATGACCTGAGCTGAAGGCAGCTGCTTAACCAACTGAGCCACCCAGGCGTCCCTCAGTAAATGCTTTTAAACGAATGAATAAGAGAAACAGCCACACATATTAAATGCTGTGGACAGAGAACAAAGCCATGCTTTCCGTTATGAACCTCAGCTTTAAAGTTACCAGGAGGTGATTTTTTAAAGAAGACTTTATTTATTTATTTGAGAGAGAGAAAGAGAAAGAGAACAAGTGGTGGGGAGGGTCAGAGAGAGAGGGGTAAGCAGTCTCCGCACTGAGCAAGGCTGAACATGGGGCTCGATCCCAGGACTCTGGGATCGTGACCTGAGCTGAAGGGCGATGCTTAACCAACTGAGCCACCCAGGAACCCCACCAGGAGCTAATTTGATATCAAATTGATTCTCACACGCATGTGCAGGTATGGGCAGCATATGCCAGTGCAAATAACTCTGAGTATTTATACATTTATTTTACAAAAGTTAATGTTAATCTGAGTAATACTGGGGAACTGGCTAGATGTGAAGAAATGAAGCCTGGAGTGGGATATAAGCTTCAGGAGCCTCCACTGTAAAATGATGGGTCTGAACAGAGACTGGATGATATTAAGATTCTTTTTCATTCTAAATTACTAAAGAAGAAAATGTTTAGTGCGTGTGTGAAGTTGCAATGCTACATCTGGCCACAAGATGGGAGTATGATGTCTAGTAAAACCAACTATTGTGTCAGCTACTTGGAGTAAAAAATAATAAAAAGCAGAAGGCTCATGAGGCAATTTCTTTAGTAAAGATACTGTATGGGGGGATGTCCATTAGTTTAGGAAAACTGTGTGTCAAAAGAGATAATTTTCTTCTGTGACAACTAGGAAATAGTTTGAAATAGAAGTTACTCCCTTCATCCCTCTTTTCCTTCCTTCTCTCCTTCCTTTTGTCCTAGTTTTCTCTTCCTTCTTTCTTTTTCCTTTCATGTCTCTCTTTCAAGTTCCCACTTGATTATATAAAAATTACAAGTCAGGGGCACCTGGGTGGCTCAGTGGGTTAAAGCCTCTGCCTTCGGCTCAGGTCATGATCCCAGAGTCCTGGGATCAAGCCCCGCATCGGGCTCTCTGCTCAGCAGGGAGCCTGCTTCCGCCTCTCTCTCTGCCTGCCTCTCTGCCTACTTGTGATTTCTCTCTGTCAAATAAATAAATAAAATCTTTAAAAAAAAAAAAAAAAAAATTACAAGTCAAACAATATAGGGATGTATAAGAAAAGGTTAATATTCTCACCACTTGCTTTTATTTTTTATTTTTATTTTTTCCACAGGCCATAATTCACATCCTTATAGAAGTCCAGAATTTGGTGGGCTTTTTTTAGTGGAATCACAAAGCTGTGCAACTATCACCGCTATTTCCAGAACATTTCCATCACCTCAAAAAGAAACACCCCTCCCCTTCTCCCCTTCTTCCCATCTAACCAGCTCCCCCTCCCCCTGGCTCTCTCCACAGCTGTCCCCCACCCTATCTGCTTGGTCCCTCTAGGATTGGACTATTCTGTCTGGCCTTCTCCTATCCATGGAATCGCAAGGTATTAGGTCAACCTTGGACGTCTGGCTCCTTTCACTTGGCATCCTGTTTTTAGGGCTCACCCATGTGTTTGCCTGGATCAGGGCTCTGCTCCTTTGTACGGCACCGTTTCCCACAATAAGCCATCAAGATGAATGGAACCACTGAATGATTTTCTCATGCTATGGAGTCCCCTTCCCCTTTTTTTAAAATTTTCGGGAGATTCACCACTTGCTTTTAACTTTAACTTTCGAAAGCAAAGCAACTAAACTTAATAGTTTCCTTTGTCTTTCCATTTCTTTCTCTAGCTAGATTCGTACAGACGTATGGATGGACATACTCTATTTCTTTAGATTTAACAAAACTATCTGATTGCCGGTGGAAAAACTTCCCCATCTCTTCTGTATTGTCACAAATACCACCATCACCAGATCTACCTACCGACCTCCTCCCCCAGCATGTGCATAATGCACCTCTAATCACAGTCCTGTTCCATTTTCTCCTGCCTTGGGAAAGAGAAACTTTTTTTACGGAGAAATTGACCACTTCTGCCTTTCCTTTATGTTATTCTTCCCACTTGTCGCCTCTGTTCTTCACACACAATTCTATTATCGTTTCGTGTTCACAGAATCTCTTGGGCTAAAATTTGTGGATTCATCAGTAGAAAATGTTTCTGCGAAGACACTGCAGGCAGTTTTCAAAATAGTTTTCTTCCAGCTAAATGATGGCAACTTCTGGTCTTTGTAATGAAAGAGTCTTTTCTGGAACGTATTTTCCTGACATGGTGCTAATGGTCCCCGTGTTACTACCACGACTCCTCCCACCGCTGCTGGTACTCTTACCCCTGCTGCTACTTCACCACCACTTCTTTGTCTCTAAGGATCTCCTCCAGCAGTGGCCGTGTTCCCCTTGAAAATAATGACGGGGCTTTGGGAGTGCTGTCCTGGTCACAGTCTGTGTCTTCTCCAGGGCTCTGTGGGTCAAGGTGTTGAGCAGCCCACCAGGTGACGGCTAGGGAATCGGGTCGACTGCACGTGCCAGACATCGGGGTCCCGAGACCTGTGCTGGCACTGCCCCTGTGCTGCTGTTTTACCATGTAGGGATGGCTGGGAGAGGAGAGGTGGTTTTTCTTCATTCCTTAGTCTCTCGGATGCATCCAGTTACCTCCTCCTGATGGACCTGTGGGTCCTCTGACCCACCTCTGACCTTTGAGCTGTGACAGGCAGGTGGCTCTGGGGTGTCTTCGGCTGCACCTAAATTCAGAGGCCACCGTGGCATGAGACGTTGTATTTCCTGAGGTTGTGCCTGCTGTGAGTTAAGACTGGGGACTTTGGGAGCAGACTGCCTGGATTTGAATATGCTTCTTTTGAGCTGCGTGGTTTTGAGCAAGTCATTTTCTCTCTCTTTGATTTAGTTTCCTCATCTGTAAGATGAGAATAATAATAGTACCTTGCCTCACGGGTTGTTGTGAGTTATAACTATGTATGTATATCTCTGTCTCTATCTATCTGCCCACCTACCTCTATAACACGGCACTCAGAACAGTGCTGGCAGTAATAAGCTATTTATAAGTGTTAGCTATTTCACTTCTAATCTTGAACTTTTACTAAGTGTTATGTTGCAGGGGTTCTGGGACTGGATCTCAGTATTTCTCTGTCCTCTGGTTTGTGGAAGGTGAAATCCTGACAACAAACTGTTTATATCTTGGGGATCTAAGGCTGCAAGATGGAGTTTGTATATGGGATAGGTTCTTTGCACAAGAGAGACCACTGCGGTGATACTCATTCTTTTTAGGGCGACCTTGAACTTTGGAAATCCAAATCAAAATGCTTCAAAATGGGGACGCCTGGGTGGCTCAGTTGGTTAAGCGGCTGCCTTCGGCTCAGGTCATGATCCCGGGGTCCTGGGATCGAGTCAAGCATCGGGCTCCTCGCTCAGCAGGGAGCCTGCCTCTCCCCCTGCTTGTGCGTGCTCTCTCTCTCTCCCTCTCTGAGAAATAAACAAATAAAAATCTTAAAAAAAAAGCTTCAAAATGAGGTGTATTCTAATTTTGTAAGGATATCTTTATTATGTGCATTTTTGAGAAATTAATACGATTTTAACATATTTATTTTATTTTATTTTATTTTATTTAACATATTTTATTTTAGGAGCTTATAAGGAAGGTTAGAAATGAGGTGTAGGGCTTTGAACTTGGGAGCAGGGACATAATCACCCATAGAAGATGGGGGAAAAAGGTAAGTATAAACAACATGCTACAATTCAAGGTGAGGAAGGAAAGCCAGGAGGGGACAAAGGCATTGTTGTTAGACATTAAGAACCATAAAAATCTGTGCACACCCCCCCACACACACACAAACTAAAAATCTGGAAGTCAATTTTAAGATTTTCCTTTCCTGCTTTGTAATTCCCTGTATATTGTCTTCAAATCTTCAATGAAGTTGGTTAAACATTATAGCCTACTGTCAGTTAGGTTTAGAAAATAGATGATTAGTGTTGTGGCTTTGTCCTGACACAAGATAAAGCTGACCAGAGTTTTGAAACTCAAATTGTAGGTTATTCGAATACGAAAAGTGAGGGCTGCCCCACATTAATATGATAATCAGTCATATATTGCACAATTTGTTTGGAATCAAAGACTGAACAAAATTCTCTTTGGGTGAAGTAGGGGTGAGTTTTCATTCTGATTTATAAGATGAAATTTGAGATGGAATTTGGAAGTACACAATCCCATTGGAAAGCAATCTAACATTACAAATTAAGGTCATTAAAATTGTTCATATTTCTTTTACCTGATAATTCCATTTTTGAGTTATCACTTAAAGAAAGGCAGGCCTAGGGCATCAGTTAGGCATCCAACTCTTGGTTTTTGCTTGGGTTGTGATCTGGGGGTCGTGGGATCGAGCCCGGTGTCAGGCTCTGCACTCAGCAAGCGGTCTATTTGGGACTCTTTCTCCATCTGCCTCTGCCTCCCTCTCCTGCTCTCACATGCTCTCTCTCTCAAATAAATAAATGAATCTTTAAAAAAAAAAAAAAAAAAGGAAAGGCAGGCCAGAAAGGAGTGTTTATAGAGCAGCATTACTTATGAGGGCAAAATATGGGCAACAATCTTAAGTAAGTTATGATGGAGGGACAATTTTATTTATTTATTTTCATTTATTTTTTTTGGAGGGACTATTTTAAAGCTGTATTAGTTTATATCGCTATATGACAAATTCCCACAGCACCCGTATATTTCTTTATAGTTCTGTAGGTCAGAGGTGTAGGCAGTCTCAGCTGGTTCTGTGCTTAGGTTATCACGAGACCAAAGTCAAGGTATTCACTGGCTGAGTTCTCATCTGGAGCTCAGGGTCTTCCTCTGTTTATTTGTTATTGCCAGGATTCTGTTCTTTGCACCTGTGGGACTGAGATCCCTGTTTCCTTGCTGTTTGTTCACTGGGGGCATCTTCAGCTACTTAAGTTCCCCTGTATTCCTTCTAACTGGATCCCATCCACCTTCAAACCAGTGATTGAACTTCAAGCCCTTCTGAGGCTTGGAATCTTCTGGCTTTATCTTCTGCCTTCTCCCTCTGCCACCGAAGTTCATGCGCTGTTAAGGTCTCATGTTATTAGGTTAGACCTACCTAGATACCCCTCCTTTTTAAGATTAGCTGTGCCTCATAACACAACACAATCATCAGAGTGACATTTCATCATATTCAAGTTTCTGGGGATTAGAGCGTGGAATCTTGCAGCCATTCTTTGAAATTCTACCTGCCACACAGCCGAAAAAAGACATTCATAAGACTGTACAAAAACTCTGGGGTGCCTTGGTGGCTCGGTCAGTTGGGCATCTGCCTTCAGCTTAGGTTAGGATCCCAGGGTCCTGAGATAGAGCCCCACGTTGGTCTCCCTGCTCAGCGGGGAGTCTGCTTCTCCTTCTCCCTCTGCCACTCTCTTGATCTCACTCTCGAATAAAAAAATAAGTAAATGAATAAATAAAATCTTCAAAAGAAAAGATTATATAAAAACTCTGAGTTGCTAATGATATAGTATTCAATCAAGAAGACTAAGGTGTGTAATTGAATATATAGAATACTTACAGTGTGTAAAATATCTTTAGGAAGAGAAAAAAAATGGAATTAGAATACTCCCTCTCCACTGTGTTTCCCTTACTCAAAGTCTTAGTATATATAGATTTTCTTTCTGTCTCTGTGATATATGTAAATATATATCACATATATATCCCAAAAGCAGACCCTCAGGCATGCGCTTGACTACAAGTAGTTACTTGAGAGGTAATCCTGGGAAACACCAGTAGGAGAGTGGGGGAGTGAGACCGGAAGGGGAAGGAAACCATTCAAGTATATATTATCGTACTAGATACTGCTAGAAGAATGAAGAAATGGTGTATTTACCACTATATTAGTTATCTGTGTTGCATAATAAATTACTGCAAACATGGCAGCTGAACCTTTATTCAGCTAACATTTTCTTGTCTCATGGTTTCTGTAGACCAGGATTTGAGAGCAGCTTAGCTGGGTGGTGTTGGCTCGGGGTCTTCCATGAGGTTTTAGACAAGATGTAATCGCCTAAAGGTTTGGCCAGGCAGGAGGACGCACCTCCAGGATGTAACAGCTCCAGTTACATAGCTGTTGGGAAGAGGCCTCAGTTTTTCAACACATGGCTCTCTCCAGAGTGTCTTTATGACATGGTAGCAGGCTGTCCCTAGAGAAAGTAATCTGGGGAAAGTAAGAGGTAGAGGGAGAGCTTTTTGAAAATTTAATTCTTTAGTGGGCGCCTGGGTGGCTCAGTCGGTTGAGCATCCAACTATTCATTTTGGCTCAGGTCGTGATCTCATGGGTCGAGGGATCGAGCCCCCCATCAGGCTCCACGCTCAGGGGGAAGTCTGCTTGAAGAGTCTCTCCCTCTGCCCCTCCACTCTGCTTGCACTCTCTTTCTCTCTCTCTCTAAAGTAAATAAATAAAATCCTTAAAAAATTATTTACTTAAGACCTTTTTTAAACGAGTGCTTGTAGTTTGTTGATAATGATTCTGCTATCAATTCTGATGTGTGTGTGTGTTTTTCACACATCGCCAAGCCATTCTCAGACACCAGCTGGATGTCCTACAATTCAACGCTATTCTGACACTACTACACTCTCTGCCAGGAGACAGTATTGGATTCCACCGAGTTGAGGGCTCACTCCCACAACACTGTGCTCCACTTCAGATGCCAATTCTAAGTTCATGTTGCCACTTGTGCTTCTGACTGGCTCTCAATCAGAGGTTCCCATGACCCCGTCCTGAGGTTTGATTAATTTGCAAAAGTGGATCACAGGACTCAGCAAATCAGTTTACTCACTAGACTATGGCTTTATTTATTTATTTATTTTTAAAGATTTTATTTATTTACTTGACAGAGAGAAACACAGCGAGAGAGGGAACATAAGCAGGGGGGGTGGCAGAGGGAGAAACAGGCTCCCTGATGAGCAAGGAGCCCAATGTGGGGCTTGATCCCAGGACCCTGGGATCATGACCTGAGTCAAAGACAGACACTTGACCAACTGAGCCACCCAGGCATCCCTAAATTTTATTCTTAAAATGTTTTATTTATTTATTTGAGAGTGACAGAACAAGCAGAGGCAAAGGGAGAGGGAGCAGATTCCTCGCTGAGCAGGGAGCCTGATGTGGGGCTTGATACCCGGACCCTTGGATCAGGACCTGAGCCCAAGGCAGACGCTTAACTGAGCCACCCAGAGACCCTATACCACATCTTCTTTATCCATTCATTTGTTGATGGACATCTGGGCTCTTTCCTTAGTTTGGCCATAATGGACATTGGTGCTATAAACAATGGGGCGCAGGTGACTCTTCGGATCACTACGTCTGTATCCCTTAAGTAAATACCTAGCAGTGCAATTGCTGGGTCATAGGGTAGCTCTATTTTTAACTTTTTGAGGAAACGCCATACTCTTTTCCAAAGTGGCTATATGGGAAAGAATCTTAAGCAGGCTCCACACTCAGTGCAGAGATTGATGTGGGACTGGATCTCACAACCCTGAGGTCATGACCTGAGCCAAAATCAAGAGTCCAGTGCTTAACCGAATGAGCCCCCAGGTGCTCTGAACATATATTTTCAATGCTTTTGAGTATAGGAGTGGATCTGCTTGGTTACGATAACTGTGTCTTTAACATTTTGACAAACTGCCAAATTATTTGCCAAAATGTGTGCATCATTTTATATTCCTATCAATAATTATTGAGGGTTCTTGCAAGTCGGTACAGCCACTTTGGAAAACAGTGTGGAGATTCCTTAAGAAATTAAAAATAGAGCTACTCTATGACCCTGCAATTGAACTACTGGGTATTTACCCCAAAGATACAGATGTAGTGAAAAGAAGGGCCACATGTACCCCAATGTTTATAGCAGCAATGGCCACAATTACCAAACTGTGGAAAGAGCCAAGATGCCCTTCAACAGATGAATGGATAAAGAAGATATGGTCTATATATACAATGGAATATTATGCCTCCATCAGAAAGGATGAATACCCAACTTTTA
>JAPYYM010001242.1:0-13689 GCA_028534135.1 Potos flavus | reverse complement strand
GATCACATCTTCATACCACATAAATGCCTGTAGGATAATAATATTACTAATTGTAATAATAATAGCAGCTAACATTGCTAGGTTCCAGTTACTTCAGGATGTGGCATATGTTACTCGCTTAATTATCATAACAACCCTATCAGGCAGGTTTATACATGAAGAAAGAGATGCACAGATAGGGTAAGTTATTTGCCCAAGGTCCCAAAGCGAAGTCACTGAGTCCAGCTCAAATTCAGGCAGTCTAGCTCCTGAAACTATATTTTTAACCACTCTGCCATACTGCCTACTTGACTTACTAGTTGGAGGACTACAGAAGACCTAGCTGTCCAACAAGGAACTGAATAATAAATTTCCAAACAGTCCCTAACTCTATAAAATATGTTAGTCAGGATTTCTTTTAGCCCAAAAATATTTTTAACACCTACCTCGCTCAGAACATTTCTACTAGGTAAAAAAAATATTTGGTAAATTGGCTGTTAAATTTATGTAGAAAATTGAATTTAAATTCAAGAGAGCTAATCTTTTTTTAAAAAGATGTATTTATTTATTTTTTTTAAAGATTTTATTTATTTATTTATTTATTTGACACAGAGAGAGAGATCATAAGTAGGCAGAGAGGCAGGCAGAGAGAGAGGGGGAAGCAGGCTCCCTGCTGAGCAGAGAGCCCGATGCGGGGCTCGATCCCAGGACCCTGAGATCATGACCTGAGCCGAGGGCAGAGGCTTTAACCCACTGAGCCACCCAGGCGCCCCTAAAAAGATTTATATATTTATTTTAGAGGGGGAAGAGGAGCAGAGGGAGAGGGACAAGTAGACTCCCCACTGAGCATGGAGTCCGATTCAGGGCTCGATCCCAGGATCATGACTTGAGCCAGAATCAAGAGTTGGAGGCTCAGCTAACTGAGCCACCCAGGAGACCCAAGAAAGTGAATTCTTTAAAAGTATTAGAGGATTGACTGAAATATTTCAAGTCTATTTCAAATTAATAATAATATTTTGTTGGGCCCTCATTTTTAAGAGTTAGATGTAGTGGGGATGGGTAGTGAGAAAAATGAACTTAGCTAACTAGTGGATTTTCAGACTATTCTGATATATTCAGTTCAGTAATTTCAAGTCCAAATAGATTATAAAAATCTAAACTCAGTTTTGTGTACTTAATCATACTAATTTTTATTCTTTTATTCTTTCCCACTCCTTTGCTGGTGATAAGGCAGAGGTGATAAGAAAGGAAGACATTTACGTTATGTCCAGGACGTCCTTGTTAGTAGCAAGAGTTTTACAGCCCTCTTTTGATTGCCCCAGCTGACCTTGGATGCCACAGTGTGGCTAATGCCCAAATCCTATTACTTTTATGAGCCCTATGTATTTCCTTGTTTTTCAGAGGCTCCACTGATTCTTTCCCTGAGGTGTTTGATGCTGCAAGCTTCTTTCTCTCCCTCATTCCCCGGTTTATGGTCCACCCCATAGACTTACTGTCAGGTATTCTCACTGGTCCTATGGACAGCCATTTTGTGATACCTGCAAGATGGTTAAAGCTCCAGCTGCCTTGGGCACTCTCTACCCAAAGATCTCATAAATCCACGCCACTTCAGTCCATGGCCCTGTAGATTGACTTCAGGAACCTTGCTACCTCTTCTCTATCCTACTTCTCTGTAACTTGTGAAATAAACACCAAAGTCTAGCTCTGGGCTAAACAGCTTTCAGATAACAAAATCATTCATCCAGATATAGTGGCAGAACATATCCTGACCATAATTTTATAGAAAACAGAACAATGCATCCGTTAACCATACTCTATGAGTGAAGGACAAAGGAAAGGATAGTTATGTGTTCTTGAGCTCTGCTCATCCCCAATTTTTGCTCTCTCTTTCTGGAATCCCTCCATTTTAGTATAGTTGCCATAGAAGCACTGCTGTATTTTAGCAAAATTTTATCCTCGAGTCTAAAGTCTTTTGTTCTTAGCCTTGAACTTTTTTCAGAGAAAACCTACAATAGAATCATGATCCCCAGGGGATCAGAAAAAGATTTTAATAATGTTCATTTTCTCCCATTATCATAGCAAATACCCAAGTCATAAAGAAGTAAAAATCTAGAAATTTAAATATAAATTAAAGGAAATGATTTTTAGCCTTCAATAATATACACTGAATTAATAGTTATAAATACCATTAAGTGAAGACCTATACTATGCCAAGTGCAAAATGCTTTATTCTGCTGACTAAAAAAAAACAGTTATAAAATTTGAGAAATAAAACTAATACTTATTCTAATCTAATCTAATCTGATGAAACCTAATCTTGCAGTTGCTCTAATTTCTTGTTTCACAAAGATCTGGAAAGAGAGGATGGAAGAAGTTATAAAGCCAAGCACTTATTATCAACAACTTTAGAGATTATTGTTGTTATCCCCATTTTATAGATGAGGGTTCTGAGGCTTAGAAGTAATATTCTTGCTCAAAGTTTTATGAAAAGTAGAATCTTTTGAATTGTGACAGTAATTAAAAATATCTTGATATTGGCTCATATTAAAGATATCCATGGCATTCATATGAACTCAGTTTCATGTAAAAAAGATATGAGCTTTTCAATACAGGTACCCAAGTTAGGTGACTATTGTTAAAAAGTAGCACTAGATCCAGCTACTCATGTATATCCAAGGTCATATGTTGTCAAAGGTCAATACCAAAGAAGGTGAATTCTGAATAAAAATGGGAGGAAGCCAAATTGGATAAGTTTCACAAAGAAACCATGCAGATTTCCTTGGTGCCAGGATACTTGGCAGCCTTCTCTGGTGGGACTGCTTCTCACTCCCATTTCTCTCATTTCATCCAATAACATGTAGCCTTATAAATGCCTGAGCAATGTCTGAGCATTAAATTATGAATTTTGGGGCGCCTGGGTAGCTCAGTGGGTTAAAGCCTCTGCCTTCGGCTCGGGTCATGATCTCAGGGTCCTGGGATCGAGCCCCGCATTGGACTCTCTGCCCAGCAGGGAGCCTGCTTCCCCCCTCTCCCTCTGCCTGCCTCTCTGCCTACTTGTGATCTCTCTCTCTGTCAAATAAATAAATAAAATCTTAAAAAAAATAAAAATAAAAAAATAAATTATGAATTTTAAGTCAGCTCATGAAATCTGAGCAGAGATTATCTTGAAATAATAGAACGGCCTTCAGTACAGGTCTGACTGTACACTATACACTAAGTCTCCCAGAATTAGTGTTGGCCAGTCTTAGAAGCAGAGAAAAAAAGAAGGGTAAGAGCAGAGAAGGATGGAAAAGAAGGAAGGAAAAGGGGAGAGGAGAGAGAAGTTGTTGGCTTTGCCTATCCAGTCATGGTCCAAGGGAGAGAATATCTTCCAAGGCAACTGCCCTGTAGTCCTCTGACAGCAATATCTCTTGTGAAGACTGATTCCTTGTCAGAAAAAAAAAAAAAGTTAATAATCTGTCTTTTGTAATTAGCTCAAGTGGAGAGAAGAAGCAAGTAAGACAATGCCCTGTCCTGAAATTATCCTATGTACATTATAGATATAGTTCTGATTAAATTAATTATATTCTGGTTTATATACCTCAGACTCTCGCTAGAGTGGGTAATCAGTTCTTCTGACCATGCTAAATCTGGGACAGTGATAAGAACCTTTATCACAATTAGTATCAGGGCTGAAATTAGGACTATTTCTTTTCTCTTTTCAAACTCATGCTGCTCATCCACCAGTGGTTCCTAATTTTTTTTTTTTTTAAATTCAAGGACCCCTTTGAAAATCTGATGAAAACTAAAAGTACACATATGCCTATGCATGAAAAAAAGTGGCCATTATTTTGAATTTAAACTTGGAGTCTATCCATAGACCCACTCTTAGGAACTTTCATCCTCAAGAGACTTGCCATCTGATTCAGTAAAAGATAATCACAAAATCATCTACAGAATAATTACAGAATGCTATATTGCTTATACACATGTATGTGTACATACACACACACACACACACACACACACACACACAGAAATTCCAATCTCAAGAAGAAACTGGAAGTCTCTTTTATTTAGATAAGCATAGTTTATCTTGCTTTTGCGTATGTGTTTGGTTTTGCGTATGTGTTTGGAGGTGGTAGCTGGACTTGAGGGAAATTGCCCTGCCCGTAAAGGAAAAAGAAATGTAAGTTGCTAGAGGAGATATCTAAAAGGAAGAATCTTGGGGCTATCAACCTCTGTGAAGAAAGAACAGAAAAACACAATCCTAGTAGCGTAGGGGCAGAGAGGAAGGTCTGGAGAAGAGACAGGTCCTAGGTGGAATGCATTCAGTTAGATTGAGGCAGCACACAACCCTCACAATCAGTGCCTTAGTTATCTTAACACAATGAAAGTTTCTTTTTTCCACATACCACTCCAGGAATCTGAGCAGCTACTCAGGTCAGTTGCCTTTAAGTGGACACTTGGCAATCTAGGCCACTTCCATCTTTTGTCTCTACCCTCAAAACCACAGGCTTTCACATGATGGCTATAGCTGGAGAAGAGAGAGAGTGGAAGGTCTCATATCTGCAATAAACACATTTCACTTCTAACACAATCTCTTGACTAAAACTAGTCACATAATCTCACTTAACACAAGGGAGTTGGGAAGTAAGGATTTCCCTATATTCAGAATTAGATGTTAGTGAGTTCCAAAAATGTCTACTATAAGGCATATCTAATAGAGGAGTCCTAATTTGTTTGCTGGGGGTATCCACTGTTAAACTTCTCATTTGTCTCCCCTATGAAATCCTCAATGAAATACATAACCCTTCTCATTCTTTTTTTTTTTTTTTTTTTAAGATTTTTTATTTATTTATTTGACAGAGAGAGAGATCACAAATAGAGAGGCAGGCAGAGAGAGAGGGGGAAAGCAGGATCCCCGCTGAGCAGAGAGCCCTATGCGGGGCTCGATCCCAGGACCCTAGGATCATGACCTGAGCCGAAGGCAGAGGCTTAACCGTCTGAGCCACCCAGGAGCCTCAACCCTTCTCATTCTTTATAGGGGCTCAAAGAGGTGCTCCATATCGGTGGAACACAAACTAGGTACAGGAAGCCCCATTCTGTAGGTATAGTTAGAATACAATAAGCAGAAGACTGCGTCTGATGATAGAGTACCATGAGACAGGCAGCTTCCATGGTAGGAAAGAACTGCCTGGCTTCTAATCCAAACTCTCCTCTACAATTCTGAGGAAGTTAAGTGACTTGTCCATGTGTAAAATGAGTAAGCTGGATTTGATAACTTTAGTGTTAAATCGTACAGCACTGGTAATAGATGCAAAAGCAATTAAAGAAGAGAGAAATCAATTGAAGGAGTAGAATTATTTTTGGCAGGTAACCTCATTTTTTAGCCTATCTGACCAATTTATTACTACCTCTGATGATCACTTCTATTAATGAAATTTTATTAAGTAAAATATATCAAAAAATCTAATTTTGTTACTTAAATTATAACACTCAGCATAAAAAATACTCCAGTTAAATCAAGTGGGATACAATATTGACTTTAAGTAAATCTTATTTTCATTTTTATTTAAAGAAAATATATACTACCATGGGTAAAATTTTACATAATATATATATTTATCTCAACATTTGGTAGATGCATATAGCATAACTACATATATAAAGGTGATTATATATCACGGTTTGCCTGAGACAGTCACAACAAAATTATGAATAGCCTCCAATTTCATTCTCCAAAGTGTCCCAGTTTGGACAGTAAGTTATATGTCACCCAGTGTATATACCATATGGTTTTCAGTAACTGATTTTGTGTACGCTCGAACCAGGGCCCTTACTTACTACTATTATAATCAGACCCCAAATTAACTTAAATGAAACACTGGGGGCACTTAGAACTCATGTAAATACCAATTTAGTTTTTATCTCTTTATTGTTCCCTCCAGATAGAAGGTTTTCCATGTTCACATCACCAACTAAAGCAATCAAAATGAGTAATTGTTTTCTCCTGATTCATTTACAAAGGGAAATCCTTCATTTGAAGTGAAAAATCATTTCTGATTTCGCTGGGGTAAGCAGAAGGCAGTAATAACAAGCATTATCCTGTTACATTTTGACATTGGTCTGAATGAAGTACCTGATAGAGCACTGAGAAACCTTAACATAATCTCTAGATTTTCAGTTTTCTGTCATGGAAGAGCTCAGACTATCCCTGAGAGTAACTCTTTTCTAATTCAAAGTTAATAAAAAAAAAAATGGTTATACTACCCTCAATTTAAGCCTAATATGGATCTCCTAATGATGTTCTTTATAATTTCTATAAAAAAGAGTAAGTTTAACTGTTTTAGAAGAGTGATTACCTTCTTTTTTATTTAAAAATTCAATATATTCTTAATACTTCTTTAATGCTATTTTTTTCTATAGTACTGCTTATCTTGTGTTCCTCTAATTCACTATGTTCCTTAAAGATCAAAAATTAGGTGAAGTAACATCACCAAATGTTGATAATAACAATCCAAAAATAACCCCCAACTATTGCCAAGAGTGAAAAATGTATCACCAGTGTATCTTGCTCTACAAAGTCTTATAGATTATCCTGAAGGACTCTACACATATAGAGCTATATTAGTGTTCCCTCACAGATCTTGGCTGCTCCAATTCATAGTTACGTAGATTGGTTATGTTAACATGAACCTGATATAATGGTCAGAAAAGGCAATGATGTTTTAATTATACCCTTCCATCAACATTAATTTAATTCAACAAAAATTTAGGCAGAAAACTATTAGCTATGTTATAAATTCACACTATTTCAACAGCAAAATTGCCTTATTTGGTTTATTTTAATATTCGCATATTGGTTTTTCTTTTTTTAATTTAAATTCAACTAGCCAACATATAGTACATCATTAGTTTCAAATGTAGAGTTCAATAATTCATCAATCGCATATAACACCCAGTGCTCATCTCATCACGTGCCTTCCTTAACGCCCATCACCCAATTACCCCATCCCCCACCTCCCTTCCAGCAACCCTCAGTTTGTTTCCTATAGTTAAAAAAGTCTCTCGTGGTTTGTCTCCCTCTCTGATGACTTACCATTCAGTTTTCCCTCCCTTCCTCTATGATCCTCTGTGCTGTTTCCTATAATATACATATATTGTTGATAATTTTCTGTAGAATACAAAAAAGCTTCATTCAGAGACACTTGATTTAGAGTTTGATATAAATCTGTTAATACTGAGTTTTGTTCCACTTATAATGTAAAAGTTTCTAATCTAGTTGTCACTGAATGCAGGAGAAGATATAGTGATTCAGGAATGAAGACACAGGTATAAAAGAACTTGGGCTCCTTCATTTACTGCCTCCCAGAGTCAATGGATACAAAAAGAAGGGAGCCTGAGACCTTTGTAATTAATTGGGCAGTTAGTGGTAGGTCTATTATTTTGAAACAAATTCCAGATAACATTTTATCAACATTTCAGTTTGTATCACCAACAAAATTAAAGATTCTTTAAAATCTAACCACAATTTTATAATTATACCATAAAATGACAACAATTTGTTAACTCTATCAAAATTCCCAATTGACTACTTAATATTTTACTTTTTAATTTAATTTTTTGGGATCCAAATAAGGATCATAAGTACAATAAGTTACATCTTATAAATCCGTTTTATACTCTTTTTTAATCTCCTCTCTCTTTTTCTCTCTCCTTGCAAATTATTTGTTGATAAAAAGCAAGTAATCCACATTCTGTAGAGTATCCTACACTCCAGATTTTGTTGATTATATTTGATGGTGTCGTTTAACGTGCTCACTTAACCTTAAACATTCATCAATTCTTTGGTTAAAATTAGATACACTTTTTATAGGAAAAATAGATAAATGTTTATTTTTGTTTTTTTTATTTACCCACTTATTATCATTCTTTGGAAACTAGGAATTGATCCCAGAATTCCTTATTCTTAGTTCAAAGTCCTTCCCAATACATCTGCAGGTATCCATTAATTTGTACTTATTTTCTTATTTATTGTTTGGGTTTCATACAGAATGACTCTGGAAAGTATCTGGAAGAATGTAACTGAAGGGACAGGATAGAATTGTAAGGTGAACTATCACAAAATAGTTCTTTACATTGGAATATAATGAGTTAACATTACATGAAGAACTCTTAGTGACCATCTCAATAATTTTCATCATCATACAGTAAAACACTGAGGCTACACCCAATAGCAATTTGGATAACACCCCTGAAAAGAGTGTGTTGTTCACAGTAATATTAGCTGTTTAACTTTGGTGCAATTTTTTCCAGACATTATTTCATAAAATATGATCTCCTCAATTAATGAGCTTGCGTTTTGTTCCGACAATTTCTAAAATATGGCTGCAAAAAAAAGAGAGCTGAGACTCTCAGTCTTAAGGACTTGGAAATATTGTTGTTTTAATGTGAAAATCTCTGATTAAAATATATAAATTATAGTAGAAGCTGATTTGATTATTTAAAGGCAGATCTTGTTTATGCCCTAGCTACATACATAGCAGTAAGGTACAACTTGTCTTTGCTGTTAACTGTTTTTATTTTATTTTTTTGCTTTAAATTTTGTCAGTATATCAGCTCTTTAGAAGTTTGAAAAAGAGCTTGGAATTTATGCAATTATTTTAATACTCATTACAGAATGTGAGTAACCACAGTGATATTAGAACTTTTATTTATTTATTTTTTTTTTTTTTTAGAACTTTTAAAATATATTTTGGAAAGCCCTTACTTGTCCTTAGCTATGCTAATCAATGAAACTAAACTGGGGCGCCTGGGTGGCTCAGTTGTTAAGCGTCTGCCTTCACCTCAGGTCATGATCCCAGGGTCCTGGGTTTGAGCCCTGCATTGGGCTCCCTGCTCAGTGGGAAGCCTGCTTCTCCCTCTCCCACTCCCCCTGCTTGTATTCCCTCTCTCACTGTCTCTCTTTCTCGGTCAGATAAATAAATAAAATCTTAAAAAAAATAAAAAAGATTTCATTTAAAAAAAAAAATGAAACAAAACTCACCATACTATTCCTTTTCTGTTGCTGTTAAATTTGAAGAAATTGCTGGATCATGAACCAAATGACCTGAGCTTTGGCCTTGATATTTACTAACTAAAGTAAACTAACTGAGAAGAGCACTTTAATTCATGATATCGTTGGGAGAAAATTCTTATGGGTCTCCTAGTTTCAGCAGGTCTTGTGAGCAAAGGCACTGATGCCCTTTGTTGAGCTTTGAAAAGATTATCTTTTCAAGGATGTTTGTGTAGTGAGTAGCCTTGGGAGTTAGAGGTAGAATCTTCTCCCAGAGCAGAGAGCAGGTTTGTTTACTCTCCAGTATAATAAATATGTTTTCCTCTGGGTAAAAGTTGGGCAGGTTGCTTTGAAACCCATTATAAAATAGTAGGAGTCTCTAAGCTTGGGGCTTCTCAACTGTGACACAAAACTTGGCCCCTATGGGACAAGTAGTTTGATGTAAATGTGAAGTTGATTCTTGCTGTGTTGTGAGTAATGAATTGTTTTTTTCTGACCTCAGGAGTCTGTGACTTCTACCAGTTTCCATAATACTGTGGCGGGTTAACTTGCTAACTTGCAAGCAGGGTAAAATCTTCACAATGTTTAAGTTACTACAATTTGCTTATCTTTAGAATTAAGGGATTGGTCTGTGAATTGGTTTAAATTTAATTTTTAGTTCTGATTTGATGTAGAGTAAAAAAAAGTCTTGTTTCATGCCCTCCAAGGATTACAATCTTCCGAGGCTGAAAATGTAAGGAAGTGTGGTCAGGCTCTGTACCTACAGCCCTAGAGAAGCTCAGGCATTCTCACCATATCTGTGACCTGGTTGGAGAGCTTAATGGGATGGAAGATGACAGTAAAGAGCAACTGTATGAAGGCATATGTTTGCCTTATTGTTTGGCAGAAATGAAGAGACTAGAGATTACCATCTGCATGACTGTGAAGACCAGAAAATGAAGATAAGTGCCCTGGGATGAAATCTGATCCCAGTGGAGAGAGGAGCTATAAAAGTTATTGTCATGAAAAGCCATTGAAATGGGGGAAAAAGCAGAGCTATTCATGTCTTCAGTGACAAAGCATAAAATAGGATGACAGAGATGAGGAGCATCTGGGTGGTTAAGGGTCTGCCTTTGTCTCAGGTCACAATTCCAGGGTCCTGGTATTGAGCCCTGTGTTGGGCTTCTTGCTCAACGGGGAGGCTGCTTCTCTCTCTCCCACTGCCTACAGCTCCTCCTGCTTGTGCTTCTCTCTCTCTCTCTCTCTCTCTCTCTCTGTCAAATAAGTAAATAAAATCTGTAAAAAAAAAAAAAAAAGAAGGATGATGGAAACGAGAATTCTTCCCACTTTTGCACAGTACATCCCTCTCCTTGGCACCATGAAGGCTCAGTCTGGTATATCTCAGCATTATCAAGAACAACTTCATCAGAGCGGCAGCAGAGACTATGGTCCTCAGAAGATGAACATTCCCAGGGAACACTACAGCACCCAGAGTCAGGCTGGTGGGAAACTGGATGTTACTTGTAGAACAGGTTTTTAGTGCCCAGAATCACTTATTGTGCCCAGAAGCAGCCCTGGGTACTACTAACAATATTGGACAGGCAGTTCCCAGAGCACTGAGTTACTACTTGAGCAGGCTGGAACAAAACCTGAAGAAATTTTCATCATTATCATTCATGTGACCCCATTTGTACACATGGCTAGTGAGGCATGAGGGAACTCAGGTTATACAGTAAATACAGTAAAATATGATGACCGTTATAACAGAGCTTAGTGTTATAGAAACATGGAACAAAATACTTGAGCTAGATCTTGAGGTATAATTAGGCTTTTACTAAATTGTCAATAAAATAAAAAGAATCCTTTATACAGAAAACTATCACAAAGGCATAATCTCTGGATTATGTATTTTAACCTCAGTTTTTAAATTTGGGTTTTCAAGAGCCAAATTATCAACATTTTCAAGATTGAAATGTAAGTACCCAAATAACAGTCAGAGGTAATATATCAAAAGATACATTATAATTGCATAAACCTGAATTTGTCACATCAAAAAAATTATCTACAACAAATGTTTCATGCTTTGCAAATTCAAATTCCATTAATAAAATAATTCTTTAGTTATATCCTTGGCACTGTCTGTCTCTAATGTGTACACATGTGTACATTCATTCTGTACAACTTTGCCAACAAACATAATCTTCTGTTTTTTTCCCCAAAATATTATATATCATCATAATACTTTATTTTTCAATTAGTGTCTAACCAATAATTGACTTATAAATAGAATATAATATATACATACCTCTTTGAGAATATAATTTCTCACCTGTGAAATATTCACCTTTATTTTCAGCTTCTAAATATCGACCAAGGTCAGTTAGGACAGTTTGAAGGAATGCATATTTGAGGTTCTTTATATTTAAGCAGGCATTTGAAAGTAATGAGAGAAATATTTCTAAACAGTTTATGTATCATATTTGATAGGGAATGTGGTATGGATAAAAATGCTTTTGTGGGTCTTTGTGGTTTGATGTCCTAAATTTTTTGTCTCATAGGGATTAAAAAAATCAAAGTGCACTATACCCTAGAGAAGTGAGACATTGCCAAGTCTGAGAAGTTCCTAAAGAGTTTCCTTTTGATTCCCCATATTGTCTTTGATCTTTTATATGGTGGTTTATAGTCTCTTTTATTTGTTTACTATTGTCATAGCATTATCTGGTAAGGAATATAATAAATTATACCTTAAACTACATCATTGAAAACTATCCTTGATATATTAAATCATCCTGTTCCATTGAAATGAAGAATTCTTTTTTAAAGGAATGTGACTTTAAAGCTAGCTGGTACAAAATATCCGGCAGCATAAATATTTCTTTTGGGTACGACTAGCGATCCATTATTCCCAGTGCCCTATCTTTGACATTGACACCTTTTAGTTGTTTCGCAATGAACTGCTTCATTGTTTTCCATGACACCATAATTCAAGGTAAGATATGTTGGAAGATGACGGCAATATTTCCCATATCATATGCTCTTCTTACCATGTGGCTCTGACACTCTTCCCACTAATAGGTAAGGTCTAAGTCTACTTCCCTTAATCTGGACAGGCTGTGAAAATAGCAAAAACAATGCTGTGTGACTTTTGAGGGTAGATTTTTAAAAGACCACACAACAGGGGCATCTGGGTGGCTCAGTGGGTTAAAGCCTCTGCCTTCAGCTCAAGTCATGATCTCAGGGTCCTGGGATCAAGCCCCGCATTGGGCTCTCTTCTCAGCAGGGAGCCTGCTTTCCCCTCTCTCTCTGCCTGCCTCTCTGCCTACTTGTGATCTCTCTCCTCTCTGTCAAGTAAATAACTAAAATTTAAAAAAAAAATAAAAGACCATACAACTTTTACTTGTTTCTTTTGGGATCCTCACTCTTAGAATGCAGTTATCATAATGTAAAGAAGCCCGGGCAGCCACACTGACATGTCACCTGACAGCCAGCATCCACACACCAATCATGTAACTAAATGAGCCTTCAGACCATTCTAATCTACCACTCTCAAGTCATTTCCCCCACCCCTCAAGACTTCCTAGCTGAGAACTCAGACGTGGAGCAAAGTCAAGCCATCCTTACTGAACCTTTTTAAAATTCCTGACCCACAGAACCCATGAGAATAATAAAATTTTTGTTTTATGCTATTAAAATCAAGATTGTTTATTATGCAGCTATAGTAACTTAAACAATATGTTTTCCCTAGAATCCTAATTTTCCTTTAATAACTCATGATGAATTAATCTGCATTATTGTGAATTAACATTTTCAATGCTTGATTTTTTGGCTTATGCGGCCATATACTAAAAACTATTTTCTTTAATTTGACCTAACTTCTTTTTCATGGCCATGATCAGATTTTGCAATAATCTTAAGTAAGAATATGTCTCTGAGCAGAGAGAACTGCTAAGGTAAAAACACTGGGGTAGAAACAAGTCTGAAGGGTTTGAGGAACCATAAACTGGCCAAAGTGGCTGGGGTGTAGTGAGAGGGAAGAGACATACAGGTGTGCCAAACCTCTCATCATATAGAGCAGAAAAGTCCACGATGAGAAGTTTGGATTTCATTCTAAGAATCAGGAAGATCACATGCTTTGATTCTCATTTTTAAAAAATCACTGCAGCATAGAGAATGACCAGTAGACTTGAGAAGGAGCAGCAGGAGAGCTACTGCAGGATGACAGGCAAAGACAGGGGGCTTGAATAAGTGTACTAGCAGCAGAGCTGAAGCAAAGGAAATATATTTGGGACATATTTTGGAGATAGGAATTATAGGAAGTGACATGTTTCATGATTGGGTTTGAGACAAGGAAACAAATTAAGAATTATGCCTAGATATGTAGCTAGAATACCTGAATGGATTGGAAGGGAAGTTATCAAATTGGGGAAAAGTTATGGTGAAGAAAAGATTTGAGGTAGGTATAATCAAGAGTGAAGTTTGAGATAATTTTGGCAATTCTGCTTTTAAATTCTAATGAAAACAACCAAGCAACAGGTTGATTTGATCGAAGTCCAATCCATGGAAAGAAAGAAAGAAAAGAAAGAAAGAAAGAGAGAGAGAGAGAGAGAGAGAGAGAAAGAAAGAAAGAAAGAAAGAAAGAAAGAAAGGAAGGAAGGAAGGAAGGAAGGAAGGAAGGAAGGGGAAAGAAAGATGAA
>JAPYYM010001241.1:0-13689 GCA_028534135.1 Potos flavus | reverse complement strand
AAAAAAAAAATTCTCCCACAGGGTAAACTCATGACCAGAAAGCTTCATTGGCAACACTTCAGAAAGAAAAAATTATTGCAAGTTGGCTCAAACTCATTTTATGAGGCTAGCATCATCTTTTTTTTTTTTTCCTAAAGATTCTACCCATTTATTTGGCAGAGAGACACAGCGAGAGAGGGAGCACACGCAGGGAGAGTGGGAGAAGGAGAAGCAGGCTCCCTGCCGAGCAGGAAGCCTGATTCGGGGCTCGATCCCAGGACCCTGGGGTCGTGACCTGAGCCGAAGGCAGAGGCTTAACAACTGATCCACCCAGGGGCCCCTGAGGCTTAACACCAAAACCCCACCAGGCAGCCTGAGAAAGAAAATTATAGGCTACTCTCTCTCAAGAATGTAGATGCAAAACTCCTAAACAAAATATTAGCAAACTAAATCCAGGAGCACCTGGGTGGCCCAGTCAGATAAGCATCAGACTCTTGATTTCCACTCAGGTCATAATCTCAGGGTTGTGAGATAGAACCCTCAGCCCGGGCTGAGTGCGGAGCCTACTTAAGATTCTCTCTCTCTGCCTCTCCCTCTGCTCTTCCCCCCACCCCTGCTCGCAGGCAAGCCCTCTCTCTCAAAAACAAAACAAAACAAAACAAACCTAAATCCAGTAACATATAAAAGGGTAATATTATGATCAAGTTTGATTTAGCCAATGCAAGGTAGATTTAACATTAGAAAAAAAACATATTTCACGACATTAATAGATCAAAGGCAAAAATTCTAATGATCATTCCAGTATCGTGGAAAGAGTTGAGTTTTCAGTAAATGGTGCTAGGACGGTTGGGTATCCATACAGGGGAAAACACAAAATTTGACCTTAACATGACCTTAACCAGTCATGAAAATCAATTGCCGGTGAATTACAAACCTGGTGTTGCCAAGCTGTAAACCTTCTGGACAATAATATAGAAAGATGTCTTCCCGACTTTGAAGCTGGGAAGCAGGTCTTAAACACAAACAGCACTAACTGTAGAGTAAAAGTTTAATCCATTATACTAAACTAGAGAATTTCAGTTCATCAAAAGACTACAGGGGAAAAAAGTGAAAAGATACATCACGGAGTGGAAGAATATATTTGCAATAATGTAACTGACAACAGAGTAGTTATCCAGAATATATAAATATCTCCTACAAATCAATAAGAAAAAGAGGAGAAGCAAACCAGAGACAAGGGTTGGGGTGCAACAGAGTATCCAGAAGATGATGCCAGAGGCAGGAGTGAGGGTTGGGGTGAGTAAGACAGCGTGGGCAGACACCCCAATATAAGGACATCATCAGGTCGCTACTGAAGGCAATGGGGAGCTCCATGACTCTGGGGAGTGCCGGAGCTGTCTCCGTGAAGGTCAGGAGGCTGGATAGAGTACCTCCCCATCAACTATTATCCCACCATTCCAGGCTTTTCCACAATGCCGGAGAAGGTAGAACGTGGGAAGGCTGGCTCTCGGACAGCGGCAGCTTTGTTCACCACACAGCGGCCGAAATCGGAGCGACACTGGCACCAGAGGCATCTGCTACAAACACAAGCAACCCAGTAGAAAACAGGCAACAGATCTGAAGAAACACTTAAAAAAAAGAAAAGCAAGAAAGAAATCCAACCAATACACATGTGAAGAGGAAAACGTGTGTATCTGTGCACACCAGCTGCATAGGAGAATGTCTGTGCATTGCTTGCAACAGCTGAACCTGCAAACGTCCCAGACGTCCGCCCGCAGGACGCTGGGCTCGCAGCTTGTAGTGTTCACCCTACTGGAATAGCATTGCTCCCCCTACTGGAATAGCATGCAGCCATGAACATGCATAACGTCTGCCTACACACGGCAGCGCAGACAGAGCCTGCAAATACAATGTTTGAATGGAAGGAATGTGGGCTTTCGTTTCCATAGACTTGCCACACAGGCGAAACCCTGACCCTGTTGTTTAGAGCTGCAGATCCTGGTAGTGAAAGTAACAATCAATGTGAGGAAGTGATTCTTCTAAATGTCAGGATGTTTCTCTGGTGCAAGGAGGGGCATCAGGACTCCCAACCCCAAACAACGTCCATCAGGCCTTCCACCCTGGAAGTCCACCTCCCAACCCCTCTCAGAGCCTCGCCCCTCGGTCCGTTCCTGCATCAGCACGACTGGGGGTGGGAAGGCCCAGCGTCCTCTCAGGTCCACCCAAGGACGAACCAGAGACAGCCACCCCTCCCTGGATGTCCTTCCAACCTGTCTCCACCCTTTTGAAGTGACCCTTTTGAAACACCACTGGATCAGGAACTCTCCTGGTCAAAGACCTTCAATATCTCCCTACTGCCCCAGCTCCATGACCGAGCCCCTTCTCCTCCCTCTGGTTTCCCTCCTGCCCCTCCCACCACCACCCTCCCTGCCAAACCCACCTGCTTCTGTCTCTCTCTCTCTCTCCTTTTCACCCCTCAACCCAAGCCTTTGCTCAAAACACCTCTCCCCCTCCCCCTTCCCCTGTCTCACACTGAGGCCCCAGCTAGAAATCCCCTTTCACAAGAAGCCTCCCTGCCTGGCTGGGTTAAACCCTTCACCCTGCCCCAGCAACCCCAGCCTAAGGAAGCAGCCAAGCCCACAGGCTCCAGGCTCTGGGCTCTGGGGGGCCGGTGTTCCCGCAGCCCAGGCCCCTGGTGTGAGGGAACGAAGCAAGGACTTGCCTGAGCCCAGAGGCTCCCACCGCTAGGGACAGCTGCACGGAAGGTCTGGGGTGCCTCTGAGACGCAGCTTCTTAGCCTCAGGTCAGCAAAGCTTCCCCGGGGCCAGGAAGCCTGGGGAGAGGCAGGGAGAGAGCGCCCATGAGGGGCTGAAGATGAACCAGACGTCTTCCCCCATTTTCCTTCGGGAACAATATAAGCCTCCCAGATTTTTGTTTAATCCAAGGGCCTTCTCCACAAATGACAAAGGAATATCCTGCCCATGCAGGGGATGGAGGCTTAGAATCTAACTTGATGTAAAAATTAATAATGAAATGTGACATTTTGCTAACCCCCCCCAAGTCTGTCCATGCACATCATGCTATTTTATCACTGCCTGGTATATTTTCTGATCCACCAAACACTGAGCTTGGGGGTGGGGGGAGGGAGCAGGAACTGCACCTCCTCTCTTCACGGGATACCCCAGGACTGAGCAAGTCCTGGCTCAACAGAGGGTCTCAGTGCCAGTGGGATAGACAGAGGGTAGATGGACAGATGTTGGATGGATGGATGGGCAAACGGATGAATAGAAGCATGACAGACAGATGGGCAGACACTAGGATGGACAGGTGGACAGACAGATAAATGGACGAAGGATAGGTGGATGGCTGGATGGTCAGGTGAATGGCTGGATGAAGGGGCAGGTAAATGGATAGATGAACAAATGGAAGATAAAGGAAAAATGGATGAATGAACAGACAGATGAATGGACAAAGGGACAAAGGATGGGTGGGTGAAAGAACAGTAGACAGACCCACGGATGGATGGACAGAATTACCAATTTTCTTCTTTAACAGAGATAGGAAACCTAGGAAGTCGGGGCTTCAAATGTATCCTTTTTGGCAACGCCCCCACCTTGCTGCTGGCAGGAAGGCAGGTGTCCCTGCTGCCCTCTGCAGGCCATCCTAGGGTGCTGCAACTAGGCAGAAAGGCAGACAGGGCCCACCCTGACCCCTGGTGGTCGCCATAAGAATGACCACCCCAGAGCGGGTCTTGGCCACTCTGGCCGTGACCAGTCAGCTGGGAAGCCCACTTTCACTCACACTCTAGGGGGCCTACCACTGGCCAAGTCCTGTTAGAGATGGCCTGGAGAGAGCTGCCGAGGACATCTGTGGACAGGTGACAAATGACAGCCCACATCTAAGCATTGCTAATCATGCCCGGCAGTAGATGGGGCCACTCATTATCTCCCTGATCCCTCACATCGGCCCTGGAAGTAACAGCTAGAACCATCCCCATTTTACAGGTGAGAAAGTGAAGTCTCGGAAAGGCCGAGCGGCTTGCCAAGGTCTGTGGTGAGCCAGGATTTGAACCCAGGTTGTCTGGGACTCCCCAGTCCTTGCTCTCTGCCTCTCTGCCTCTCTGACCCTGCAGGGGCAATATTTGTAGTTGATTTTTGCAGTATCCAGGGTGGGACCACAGGACAAACACACACACACAGCCTCTGTCACAACAGGACTTGCCGCCCAGTGGGGTCACTCCCAGCCCCTCGTTCAGCACAGGCTGGTTTGGATCTCAGTTCCAGCACTGAGAAGCTGTGTGACCTTGGGAAAGTCACTTAACCTTTCTGAGCTTTCTTTCTGAGTTTCCACATGGATGTAACAAGTATGAGAATAACCCCTTAGTTCGCAGGGCTGTTAGGAAAGTGAAATGAGCTATTATATGTAGCGAGCATCTGGTACATAGTAAGGGTTTCCTCTCAGCATTATGAGAGAGAAAATGGGGCTCAGAAAAGGGAAAGCCTGAACATTCACAGGTGTGACAATTCTCTACCTCTATACTTACGTTCATGGTTTAAAAAAAAAAAAGTGAAATATGTCACCCTTCTCCTTAGAAACAGCCCCTCTCCTCTGCTGCCTTCAAATAAAATCCAAATTCCGGAGCCCCCTCTCTTCTTCTCCCTCCTCACCTCTGCACCCAGAGGCTTCCTGAATTTTGTGGGTTTCATTCACTTGCTCTTAGCACGGTATACATGCTTGGATTTTGCTTCCTTCTGTTGGTTTTGCACTGTATAAAAGAGCATCAGACAGACTGTATGTGGTCCCTAGGGCTCGATGTTTTTTTTCACTCAGCACCACGTGTCAGGTTCACCCACATTCTTCCAGCATTTCTGCGACTGCACGCGGTGCCATCCATCACAACCATCCTCGGACTGGACGGGTCTCTAGCTGCACCTGGAGAAGGCTTCCTCTTAGAATCCTGCAGGCAGGGTTACTAGGACACAGGTGTGCCAGGGTCCATCTACGCAGAGAAATGACAGAGTGTCTCTCCATGCCACTTGAACCAATTTGCACCCCTACCAGCAATTTGGAGAGCTTGCGTTGGCTCATGTCCTCAACAACATTTCACAGCATCAGGCATCAGACATTTACCAATCGTATGGGGGAGAAAGGAACATCTCATTGTGGTCCTCATTTCCAGGTCCCTGGTCCCCAGAGAGTGTAAGCATCTTGCCATGTTTTCTGACCATAGCTGTTTCATCATTCATAAAATGCTGGTTCATGGTTTTTGCCCATTTTTCTCTTGGGCCGCTTATCCTTTTCTGTTAGCCCCGCTATTTTTTGTTTAAAGATTCATTTATTTATTTTAGGGAGAGAGAGAGAACAAGTGCAAGGACGGGCAGAGGGAGAAAATCTTCAAGCAGTCTCCCTGCCGACCTTGGAGTCCAATGCAGGGCTCGGTCCCACAACCCTGAGATCATGACCTGAGCTGAAACCGAGAATAGGACGCTTAACCGACTGCGCAATCAGGAAACCCATTTGTTTGTTTTTTAAGTAGGCTCCACGCCCAACATGGGGCTTGAACTCACGACCCTGAAATCAAGAGTCGCATACTCTACCGACTGAGCCAGCCAGGCGCCCCTAGTCCTTCTCTATTTCTTTTTTCTCCTTCCTTAACCTTTTAAAAAGCTTTTTATGTGTTTGTTTTCCTATCCTACCTTTTCCTTTCTATTGAAATGAAATGTATACATTCCAGTTTTATTCTTTTTTAGTTGTTATCCTTTAACTTTGAGCACTCACATTTAATTAACAATGTCTAATATTCAACAATATACTTACCCACCCCCATTCCTCCCAAGTGCAAGGGAGGGAGGTCTAGAACACGTTAGCCTTGGTCTCCCACACGCATACACTATTGTTGTCCAACATTTCAGACCTGTTTTCCCTCAACGTCATAAATAAGTCATTATTCTTTTATACAGATGATTTTCAAACTGGCGTTACCTACATTTACCATTCTCTAGGTTCCCCACCCCTTCCTGCCTCTCGGACTGACTTTCTAGAATTCTTTTCCTTCTGGAAGCAAATCCTTGGGAAGTTTCTTTGGCGGCACACTCACTTCTGGTTACCTGTGACTGTAAAAATAAATTTTCTTTTCTTCTCTTTCTGATTTGGTTTTTGAAAGGCACTTCTGCTGGGCCCCACGCTGAGCTGACATTGATCTGCCCTTACTACTTCTCAGAGATCATTCCAGGCTTTTAGCTTCTGTGGCAGTTGCTGGGAAGTCGGCTCACGTTCTGTCAGCCCTTCGTAGACGATTTGTCCTTTCTCTCCGACGGCATTCAACATTTCTCTGCCTCAGCCACTCTGGTTCCAGTGAAATGTCTGTAACGGCTGCCTTTCTTTTTATTATGCTTCGGATATTTCACGCTTTCCGGTTCTGTGGATCTGTTTTCACCGCTTCTAGAAAATCTGCAGCCGTCATGCCTTCAAATGCTGCTTTTTCTCCATTCCCTTTATCTTCATGTGTGGGACTCCAATATTCAGGATCTTCTCATTCTGTGCTCTGTCTCTTGAAATTCTCCCTCTGCCGGAGGTCCTCCTGGTCTACCTGGGGGAAGCTTTGCTCCACTTTGAGTTTGCTCCTGCTCCCGCTAAGTGCAGAGGGCTCCCCAACCCAGGACCCCCTCACCACCCGCCTGAGAGTTCTCCTCACAAGAGACACAAGCCCCCATCTTCCCCATCCCTAGATCCCAAAGGTCACCCTGAAAAGTAGTGAATGAATGAGGCCATACCCGGCCCCCCCCTCACCCCCGCAGTCTCTTGGCCTGGCAGCTGAAACCGAGGGGGACAAGGGGAAGGAACTAGTGCCGCGGGGGGCAGGAGGGCTCGTGGAGCTGAGAGAAGACCCCACCCTAGACGCTGGGGGTCAGAGGCAGCTTCCCAGTCCGGACACAAGGAGGGCAGGGCAGGGTGCAAAGCCGAGATCTTAAGGTTGTGTTGTCATCTTTCCACAAATGAGAGGCCTGAGGGACGGTGTTCCAGGCAATGAGAAGCGCTTATGCCAAGGCCTGGAGGAGAGAAAGAACCCGCTGGAGGAAAGTAGTTCGGCGTGGCCGCTGCGAGGAGGCTGAGGAAGGAGCGGTGGGCGATGGGCTGCAGCAGAGGGCAGAGGCCAGACCCCAGGGCCTTCTGAGCCCCTGCGGGGAGTTTGGCAGTGTGACAAGGGACAGAGTGTGGAAGGGCATCGGCAGGGAAGGTGTGATCTGGCCGCAGAGTGGAAATTCCCTCTGGCTTCCGGGTGAAGGGGGGACCGGGAATGGGGAGGCAGGGAGGCCGGTGCGGGGGCTCTGCTGGGATGGAGGCTGGGCCAGGGCAGATCGCAGGGGAGGGGCACAAGGCGGACCCCCGAGCACCCTGTTGGCGACCTTGGCTGCAAAGGGGAGCCCTGGGGAGGAGCCCGGCGCTGAGTCAGCCTGGATGTGAGGGCTTGTTCAGTGGACAGAGGGGCTCCCCACTCAGCACCTATGGGGTTCATGTGAAGGGTAGAGTACACACCCCGGACGCCCACGCCAATGCTCCTGGAAAATAGCATTGTCGGGGCATCTGGGGGGCTCCATTGGTTGAGCGTCCGACTTCCGCTTGGGTTATGATCTCAGGGTTCCCAGACAGAGCCCCGTATCAAGCCGCATCAGGCTCGGCCCTCAGCGGGAAGTCTGCTTGTCCTTCTCCCTTTCCCTCTGTCCCACCCCCGCCCCAGCTCCTGCTCTCTCTCTCTAAAATACATAAAATCTTTTAAAAAAATAATAAGAGTTGCCAGACAGCAAAAGAAACGGTTGGAAAAGGGTCGCCTGGATGGCTCACTAGGTTAAGCCTTTGCGTTGGGCTCAGGTCATGATCCTGGGGTCCTGGGATCGAGGCCTCCCCTCCCCACCACCCCCATCGAGCTCCCTGCTCAGCAGGGAGTCTGCTTCTACCCCCTCACCCTCTGCCCCTCCCCGCCCCACCCCTGCTCATGCCTGCACTCTCTCTCTCTCAAATAAATAAATAAAATCTTTAAAAAAAAGAGAAAGGGGAAAAAAGACAAGTATAGGATGCCCAGCTAAATTTGAATTTCAGATACACAATGAATAATTTTTCGTATCTTTCTCCCAGATTTAGCATTCTCTATTTTAACTGGCAGCAGGGCTTTCAAACCCCACCCCATCACATACACACACTGTGCCTTCTGATCTAGCAGCAACTAAACAACACAGAAACCTCTAGTACGTGGCCCCTCTGCTGTCCATTTCCTCCTACCCATTCCATCTTCCCACTGGTCTGGAAGCCCCCTGAGAGCTGGGCCCAGGGCCCTGTCTGGACCAGGCCAGGACCCTGCTGGGAGTGAGGGGAGGGCAAAGAGGCCCAGCAGGTCTCCCCCACCCCAGCCCACCATACCCAGTGGGGCATTTCTGAGAAGTGACCCCTGCCCAGAGCCTGGACCCCCGTGGTGCTCAGGGCCTCAAGCCTGGCCCTCTCTCCTGGAACCACCAGAACCATCCCCTTGTTACTGTGGCCATAGCCTCCCTCGGGTGACCCTGGGCTTTCGAGGGTCTAAGAGGCTGGGCCTGAGCCAGTGGGGTGGGCCAAGTCACAGGCAAGGCTCAAGAGAGGGGCTGGGACTTCCCATGATCCCTCTGCCCCCTCCTTAGTGTGGGAGCCCACCCCAAGGCCCAAGGGGCCTGGTACCACTCAGGATGGGGCTCGACCACGGCAGGGGGGCTTGGATGGGGACCCACATCACCCTGATAAAGGTGGGGGGACACTCTGTCTGGAGTCAGAGCAGAGGCTACTCTAGGGAAAGTGGGAGAGGAAGTGACAGGGCTGACGGAGAGCAGGCTGTGCCCAGCGAGGAGCTGGGCCTGTCGGGCCTGGAGTTCAGATGGCTTGCCCTCTCAGTCAACTCTGTTTATAACAATAGCAAAAATACTAAAGGTAACAGTAATGATTTATTGAGCACTTACTACTTGCTAAACCTCTTTATGTAGGTTCTTTTTTTTCATCTTCAAAATCGGCACCTTGACTGCCCCTACTCTACAGATGGGAAAACTAAGGCACAGAGAGCTTGAGTGGTCTGTCCACAGTCACACAGCTAGCAAGTGGCAAGGCCATTTGAACCCAGGCAGTAGGGTTCCGAAATCTACAGCACTCACCAGGTGGCCAAGGGCTATGGCCATCCAGAAATGAACAGAGGACAGAGGATTCCCCCCAAGAAAAGGGATCCAGCTCCAGGACCCTCGCCATGCCATCCAAAGTCATTGTTACCTGTCCAGTGGCCTGCAGCGGGGCCCCGAGCGCCTCCCCCAGCCCACCTGCTCTAGCGCCATGCATGCCCAAGACCCCAAGAGCCAGAGCAAGCAGCTGCATCAGGAAAAGAGAAATGGGTGTGCGAACAGTGCGAGAATCCTTTCTTCGGTCACTCAACAGGAGCAGTCCCGGAAGCAGGACCCCTCCATCTGGTGTGTCACGTCCACCGATAGGTGACAGTATTTCCAGATGGATTTGGAGAACCCAGTGGCTTCCGAGCACAGGCCAAGAGCTCCCCCTGGTGTGCGGCCCGGGAATGGAGCTGGCTTCAGGAGCCCCCTCCCTCTTGCTCAGACCGAGAGGTTAAGGGCAATAGCGATTCTCTCCAACTGTAGCCTGAGCTTGGGTTTAGACTCCGTACCGCCATGCCTACCAGGGGCAATTCAAACCTACCCAATTATCAAAGGGCCACCTGGCCGCGGGCGCGGCTGCCTCAGCTGAAGGGGAAAGAGGCTCCGCCTTCCTATCCCCAGGGAGCCAGGGGAGGCCGAGCAACGCCCTGCCCTCTGGGCCTGGGGAAGGGGGGGTGTCGAAAAGCCTCTCTGGAGGCCGCAGGGGCCCCTGGTGTCCAGCAGCTGGCCCGCCACCTTCTCTGGGGGAGGTCGGGCTGCAGGCAGCCAGAGAGGCCAGGGCTTCCGGGCGAGGAGGCCCAGACTACAGCATCATCTGGGAGGAGCTGAATGCCTCCATCTCTGCCTCCACCTCTGCCCCCGAGCGGCACCTCTGGGAGCAGAACCACAGGAAGAGGAAGAAACCTGCAAGCGAAAAACGGATCAGCGGGAAACCGGAAGGAGCAATACGGGGCCTCCCCCAGAATCCAGGGACCTCCTCAGTGGGGGCAAGCTGGGCTTCCCTAAAGCCCGGGAGAAATTCTGCGTCCGTCGCTGTTGGAAACCAGAAGGGGCAGAGCGTAGAAGCCAGACCGACCAATCGTCAGCAGGCCAGAGGGCGCCTTTGTGCAAATTAGGAGGAAATGCCCCTTTCTATGGACAGAAGGAGCCCCAAACCAGCTTGGCAGGGAAGGGGGCTCGACTTCAGCCCCTGACTTGCCCCCTTGACCTGCGGCCTTGAGCAGTCAACATCTTACCGGCCGAACCCCACCCCCCGGGCCTTCCTCCACGCCGCCCACGGGCCCTACCATACAGCGAGTTGAAGGTGGTGAAGAGGAAGACCTGGGGCAGCAGGAAGACGCCAAAGGAGAAGAAGGCCAAGGCCCAGGTGGTGCCGAGCAGCACGGTGAGGCCCAGCACGGTGACGCTGTCCCGGCAGGCCCGCGTGTTGGGCACCTTGTCCCGGGCCCGCAGCCGGTGCAGCACCCGCAGCGCCCAGGCCAGCACCACCAGGTTGAAAAGACACGTGAGGCCGCTGTAGCCCATGACCAAGGTATTGTGCACCCAGGGGTTCCGCACCCAGCATCTGCAGGGGAGGGGGGCAGTGCCAGGGTCGGCGTGGCTCCCCAGGCCGGGGGGGGGGGGGGACGGAGATCCCCGTCTCTGGGCCTCTGGATGGGCTCCTGAACCTAGTCCTGCCTCCCAGCCCAGACCCATTGTTTCTTGGGGAACCACACGTGTGGTAAAGTTCGGGGCCCGGCTTTCCAGCTAGGCCACTGCGTTAGGGCCCACCGGCCACCTCGGCCTGAAGCCCCCTATGTTCTCCTTTCCAGCCACACGGGGCTCTCTCATGCCTTTCCTCACCTGACAACTCTTCCTCTCCTCATTTCTCCGTCTCACCTCTCTCCACTTCCATGGCCAGCCCAGCTGCCCACTTGTCCAAAACTCTACCGGATCCCTGGCCCGGGGCCCTCTTTCCTGGAAACCTCTCCCCCCCACCCCAAGGTCAACACCATCTCATCACCATCTCTGTGCGACGGGCGCGCAGCCCCAGGACCCCCACCCCCCACTAGACGGGGCTCACAAGCGGGGCTCACAAGCAGAGAACAGCTGTGGCATGTCACGGTGGCTGGGTGGAGGAGGTGGGGACCGAGGAGGACAGTGAGCAGCAGGAAGAGGCCACCAAGGGCCGAGGGAAGAGCAGAGGCTTGGCAGTGGCCCCAGCCCTGCTCCTAGACCCTTCCCGAGGTCTTCGCGCCCTTTGTGTCCCCAAGACACTGGCGAGACAGGCGGTGGCTTTCAGCCAGATACTGCATCATATGCTTTCCGTGAATCAACCCATTCGCTCCTCATGAGGACCGTACGAGGCAGGTCCGTAGTCGTCCCCGGCCCACAGAGGAGGAAACTGAGGCTCGGGCTTGGTCAGAGGCAAAGGTGGGACTTGAAGCCCAGCACTCGGAGCCCAGAGCCCGTGCCCCTGTCACAGCCCCCCTGCTCACGCACCCACCGTGGGCTCCTGCCGTGGCAGCCACAGGGGGCCTTGAATGTTATTTGGGGGATTTATCCAAGGGGCTCAGGGATCATTCCTTTTCACTGCCACCTTACCGTCCCGCAGGGCTGGCTCTATCTATCTACCTTATTAACCTGTCGGAGGGCACTGGAGTTCCTTTCAAGGGTTTGGTTATTGCTGTCTGTGTTCAGGAACACGAATAGACTTGGTAAGGGTTTTTTAAATGCAGGAGAATAAAAGTCATGGAACCCCGGGGGAGAGGGAGAGGGAGAAGGGAAGAGACTAGGAGAAGGGGGTTCTTGGAGTGGGGTACTCCGTGACAGCCCAGCAACACTGTGCTTCCTGCCCCCGCCCAGTCCTCAGGTCCCCCGCACGTATTATATAAAAACTACACGGTGAAGGAGCCCTAAGTCGCACCCCCTCTGAGAAAGCCCCACCCCCACAGGGAGAGGAACGAACCCCAGCCCGCCTCGCTTCCTGGAGGCTGGGAGGGGCCGTGGGGGGGCCGGGCTCTGGAGCCAGCCTGCCTGTGACCAAGTCCCAGCTCTGCCATGGACCACCTGGGTTTCTTTGGCCGAGGTTTTTCAGCTGCCCGTGCCTCAGTTTCCCTAACTGTAAAAAGAGGCTGACAATAGGACCTACTCCTCGCTGCGAGGTTTAAACAGGAGATGGGTCTACAGGGGTTCGTTCGGCTTTCCTCTCTCTGTCGGCTGTGAGAACCTTCATTCTTAGGGCACAGGGAGAGGCAGCAGAGTCTGTCCCACAGACCCCCAGGTTGCCCGATACACACACACGCGCGCCCAGAGCCCTGTCCCTTGGGGGTCCCAGCCCCCACGGCACTCTCCGCGCCGAGGAGAGTCTGAGGGCTGGCAGGGCTATGCCAGGCACAGGTCGGAAGCAGCAGGAGCCTGAGCGGGCACAGCAAGGTGGTGGGAAGGGAGAGCAGAGTCGGGCGCGGGCTGAGCTCCCGGAGCAGGGCTGGACAGCAGGAGGGGGCGCTGGGCTGACTGCTGTGCTCGGCCAGGAGGCAGAGGCCCTGCTGCAGGCACCAGAGCTCATGCCGGGCTCCCTAGAGGTAGTCAGCCTAGAACAAGGGCATGCCTCTGCAGGAGACCTTGGGGATCCAGCAGAAGGGGTATGGCAAAGCCCCCTGGAATCCACCCCACTCTGAGCCACAGCCCCCTCCCCACCCCCTAGCCAGTGCCCTGCCTACAGGACAGCCTGTTCAGAGCCCCTGGGCCCTTCTGCCAGAGCCAGGGAGCCTGCCACAGAACCCGAGGGCACTCACATGGACACGTTCTGGAAGCCCGTGCCATTTTCCCGGCTGCTGGAGAGTGGAATTGTGTGGGATCCATACACTGAGCTCTCGACAACAAGAAGGAGCAGCACCAGGAGGGCCGGGACCCCTGAGATGTGAGACAGGGGCTTAGCACCTGTCAGGTGACCCTGAGAGGGGCCGGTCATGGGTCCCTAGGGCTGCTGAAACAGAATTCCCCTGAGCAAGCAGGGAGGGGAAGGGGCTGTTCTGAGCCCCCAGCCCCTGCCACACGGTCCAGCTTCAGGGCACTTAGCCTGGAGGTCTTAGAGGAGGCTGCGCTCCAAGATGGTGTTAGTGAGGGCTCCAGGGTGGGATGGGAGTGGCAGTGGTGGGGGGCAGATGGGGCTAATGGGACAGAGGGTTGGGGGAACTCAGGAGGAAACCGAGATAATAAAGAGGGGCTGGGATGGGGATAGAGGTGCCGGTGATGGTGGTGCCAGACATAGCGGTGAAGACAAGGAGGAGCATGGTGGTGGTGATGGAGGTGGAGGTGAAGGTGATGGTGGAGTCAGGGGTAGACATGGTAGTGGTGGCGTTGAAGGTGGTGGTGGAGGTAGACGTGGTGGAGATGATGGCGGAGGTGATGGCGGTGTCAGAGGTTGTAGTGATGGTGTTGGAAGTGATGGTGATGGAGGTGTTGGAGATGCAGGTGTTGGAGGTGGAGGGGAGGGAGGTGTTGGAGGTGACGGTGATGGAGGTGTTGGAGGTGCAGGTGTTGGAGGTGATGG
>JAPYYM010001240.1:0-13691 GCA_028534135.1 Potos flavus | reverse complement strand
CCTGCTGTGCTCCTGACCTTAGGGGAAAAGCTCTCAGTTTTTCCCCATTGAGAATGATATTCACCGTGGTTTTTTTCATAGATGGCTTTGATGATATTGAGGTATGTAACCTCTATCCCTACACATTGAAGAGTTTTCATCAAGAAAGGATGCTGTACTTTGTCAAATGCTTTTTGAGCATCTGTTGAGAGTATCATATGGTTATTGTTCTTTCTTTTATTAATGTATTGTTTCACGTTGATTGATTCGTGGATGTTGAACCAACCTTGCAGCCCAGGAATAAATCCCACTTGGTCGCGGTTAATAATCCTTTTAATGTACTGTTGGATCCTATTGGCTAGTATTTTGGTGAGAATTTTTGCATCCATGTTCACTAAGGATATTGGTCTGTATTTCTCCTTTTTGATGGGGTTTTTGTCTGGTTTGGGGATCAAGGTAATGGTGGCCTCATAAAATGAGTTTAAAAGTTTTCCCTCCATTTCTATTTTTTGGAACAGTTTGAGGAGAATAGGTATTAATTCTTCTTTAAATATGTAGTAGAATTTCCCTGGGAAGCCATCTGGCCCTGGTCTCTTGTTTGTTGGGAGATTTTTGATGACTGCTTCAATCTCCTTTCTAGTTATTGGTCTGTTCAGGTTTTCTGTTTCTTCCTGGTTCAGTTTTGGTAGTTTATACGTCTCTAGGAATGCATCCATTTATTCCAGATTGTCAAATTTGCTGGTGTATAATTGCTTATAATATGTTCTTATAATTGTTTGTATTTCTTTGGTGTTGGTTGTGATCTCTCCTCTTTCATTCATGATTTTATTAATTTGGGTCCTTTCTCTTTTGTTTTTGATAAGTCTGGCCAGGGGTTTATCAGTCTTATAATTGTTTCAAAGAACCAGCTCCTAGTTTCGTTGATTTGTTCTACTGTTCTTTTGGTTTCTATTTCATTGATTTCTGCTCTGATCTTTATTATTTCTCTTCTCCTGCTGGGTTTAGGCTTTCTTTGCTGTTCTTTCTCCAGCTCCTTTAGGTCGAGGGTTAGGTTGTGTACTTGAGACCTTTCTTGTTTTTTGAGAAAGTCTTGTATTGCTATATATTTTCCTCTCAGGACCACCTTTGCTGTGTCCCAAAGATTTTGAACAGTTGTTTTTCATTTTCATTCATTTCCATGAATTTTTAAAATTCTTCTTTAATTTCCTAGTTGACCCATTCATTTTTTAGTAGGATGCTCTTTAGCCTCCATGTATTTGAGTTCTTTCCAACTTTCCTCTCGTGGTTGAGTTCAAGTTTCAAAGCACTGTGGCCTGAAAATACGCAGAGAATGATCCCAGTCCTTTGGTACTGATTGAGACCTGATTTGTGACCCCGAATGTGATCTATTATGGAGAATGTTCTATGTGCACCAGAGAAGAATGTGTATTCTGTTGCTTTGGGATGGAATGTTCTGACTATATCTGTGATGTCCATCTGGTCCAGTGTGTCATTTAAAGCCTTTATTTCCTTGTTGATCTTTTGCTTAGATGATCTGTCCATTTCAGTAAGGGGGATGTTAAAGTCCCCTACTATTACTGTATTATTATTGATGTGTTTCTTTGATTTTGTTACTTGTTGGTTTATATAGTTGACTTCTCCCATGTTAGGGGCATAGATATTTAAAATTGTTAGATCTTCTTGTTGGACAGTCCCTTTAAGTATGATATAGTGTCCTTCCTCATCTCTTATTATGGTCTTTGGCTTAAAATCTAATTTATCTGATATAAGGATTGCCACCCCAGCTTTATTTTGATGTCCATTAGCTTTTAAATTGTTTTCCACCCCCTCACTTTAAATCTGGAGGTGTCTTTGGGTCTAAAATGAGTTTCTTGTAGACACCATATCAATGGGTCTTGTTTTTCTATCCATTCTGATACCCTGTGTCTTTTGATTGGGACATTTAGCCCATTTACATTCAGGGAACTATTGAAAGATATGAATTTAGTGCCATTGTATTGCCTGTTAGGTGACTGTTACTATATATTGTCTCTGTTCCTTTCTGGTCTGTTACTTTTAGGCTCTCTCTTTGCTTAGAGGACCCCTTTCAATATTTTCTGTAGGGCTGGTTTGGTGTTTGCAAATTCTTTTAGTTTTTGTTTGTCCTGAAAGTGTTTTTATCTCTCCTTCTATTTTCAATGACAACCTAGCTGGATATAGTATTCTTGGCTGCATATTTTTCTCGTTTAGTGCTCTGAATATATTCTGCCAGTCCTTTCTGGCCTGCCAGGTCTCTGTGGATAGGTCTGCTGCCAGTCTAATATTTCCACCATTGTATATTACAGATCTCTTGTCTTGAGCTGCTTTCAGGATTTTCTCTTTGTCAGTGAGACTTCTAAGGTTTACTATTAGATGACGGGGTGTGGACCTATTTTATTGATTTTGAAGCGGGTTCTCTATGCCTCCTGGATTTTGATGCTTGCTCCCTTCGCCAAATTAGGGAAATTCTTTCCTATAATTTGCTCCAATATACCTTCTTCCCCTTTCTCTCTTTCTTCTTCTTCTGGGATCCCAATTATTCTAATATTGTTTCATCTTATGGTATCACTTATCTCTCGAAGTTTCCCCTCATGGTCCAGTAGTTGTTTGTCTCTCTTTTGCTCAGCTTGTTTTTTCTCCATCATTTGGTCTTCTATATCACTAATTCTCTCTTCTGCCTCATTTATCCTGGCAGTAAGAGCCTCCATTTTTGATTGCACCTCATTAATAGCTTTTTTGATTTCAACTTGGTTAGATCTTAGTTCTTTTATTTCTCCAGAAAGAGATTTTATTTCTCCAGAACGGGATTCTCTAATATCTTCCATGCTTTTTTCAAGCCCAGCTAGCACCTTGATAATCGTCATTCTGAACTCTAGTTCTGACATATTAATAATGTCTGTATTGATTAAGTCCCTAACCATTGTTACTGCCTTTTGTTCTTTTTTTTTTTTTTTTTTTTTTTTTTTGGTGGTGAGTTTTTCTACCTTTTCATTTTATCCAGATAAGAATAGATGCATGAGAGAACAAAATACTAAAAGGGTAGCAACGATCCCAGAAAGATATACACTAGCCAAATCAGAAGAGACCTGAAACCAGGGGAAGAAGAAAGGGGGGAAAAAAGAAAAGAATATATATATATATTAGACTGGTGAATAGAACAGAGCCACACACTTGATTTTGGGTGTATTTTGGACTCTTTGAAGAAACTACCTCCCAAAATTTTAAAGAAAGATAAACTTATATATATACACAAAAATAAGGGTCAACATGATGAACGGATGGAATATAACTGGAAAGATAAAAATTAAAAAAGATTCTAAAAAAGGAATTGAGAAGAAGTTGGTTGAAAAAAGAAAGAAAGAAAAAGAGTAAATAATGTGATCAGGCTGGAGACTAGAACAAAGCCATGAGATATATTTAGGGTATATTTTGATCTAGTAGAAGAAATTGTATCCCAAAATTTTATAGAAAAAAAAAACAACCCATATGTATACAAAAAATAAGATTAAATACAATGGATGGATAAAATATGACTATAACAATGAAAATTTAAAAAGATTTTTAGAAAGATAGCGAAAAGATAAAATAGTTAAAAAAATGTTAAAATAGGAAAGAGGAAAATTTAAAAAAATAGAATAAGAAAAAATAAAACTAAAAAAATTTAACTTTGAAAGACTAAAGGATCATGGGGAAAAAAACCCCATGAATTCTATGTTTACTTTGCCCTTGCTCTGGAGTTCCTCAGGTCTCATTGATCAGTGATCTTGGTCTTGGCTGGATGTTCTTGCTGATGTTATGGGGGAGGGGCCTGTTGCAGTGATTCTCATATGTCTTTGCCTGAGGCAGAATTGCACTGCCCTTGCAGAGGCCAGGCTAAGTAATCTGCTTGGTTTTGGTCTCAGGAGCTTTGTTCCCTGAATGCTTTCCGTACAGCTTTGGAGGAGGAGAATAAAGATGGTGGCCTCCCAATCTCCGGCCACATAAGAGCTGAGAGTCCAGGGCCCCACTCCTCAATGCACCCTCAGAAAAAAGGAGTCAATCACTTCTATCTCCCTGGTCTCTGGCCGTGCTCCAAGCTCACCCAGCCTGTGACTGAGCGTTTCTATCTGTGGTGCACAGCCCCCCGTATGGAGTCTCCAAACCAAGCTGATTCCTGCAGCTCGCTCCTACACTGCTCCTCCTGGAGGGGGAAGGTGAGTCTCCCTGTATCTGCTGCTTTTTGGGTCCCTGCTCGAAGAGCAGTGGCCCAACTGTGCCTTGGATCACAATTTAAGGTAACCGTGAGCTGAGAGCCCACTACTTGGCTCCCGTCTCTGCAGCCAGTTTCCCCGTTCTGATACCTAGGTGCTCTGCCACATTCAGACACCCCTGGTCTTTTTGTGACCCCTGGGTCCTGAGACCACACTTCCCCCATGAGGGCTCTACCCCCCACTTAGCCTCTGGGGCGACATCCCTCAGTGGAGCAGACTTATAAAAGTTCCAATTTTGTGCTCCGCTGCTCTCTCACTTGCCGGGAGCTGTCCCCTCTCCCCACTGTCTATCTTCCCGAATGTTGCCTTGGATTCACTTCGCATGTCCTAACTTCTGGAAAGTGGTCGATTTTCTGTTCTTAGAATTGCTCTTCTTCTTCTCTTCTCTCTCCTGTTGAGTTTGTAGCAGTTCAAAATGGTTTGATAACTGTATAGCTGAACTCCTGGGACCTGATGATATTTAGGTCTCCTACTCCTCCACCCTCTTGCTCCTCCCCCCATATCCCGAAATACTGACATTTTTTTCTTCCAATGCAAACCACACATTTTGTCACACCATGAACAATGGTATATGAAGGTCCCAAGTAAAATGAAGAAGACAAACTATAACATTAAAATCCCTTACAGAGGAAGGATGTAGCATTATAACTGTGAGTATTCACCAGAAGTCCTCATTTATTATGATAGACACTAAAACAGCAACACGATAAGTCATTGCATCTGAGGTTCTAGCCATGCATCCTGAGGACACTGCCTTGAATCTTTGTTTGTTTCTGGAATATTGCTTTATTCAGTTCTGGATTTTTGTAGACAAATATTAACATACTTTGTGGCATCCATGTCATATGGGCAAATGGGAATAATAGACAACCTCAAGAAGACATGATTGGGACATATATATGCTCAATCTCAAGACTAAACCTTCTGAATATGGTGTATTAAGGACCACTGCTAAACAGCAACATCAGAAAGCAACACCATGGATTTTAGCAGGTAGTGGCTTCCAAGTATCCAGAGTTCATGTTTGCCTTCAAAAACAGCATATACAGAACGAGTAAGCCACCAGTGAAATGGGAGAGTTGGCTTTGTTGCAAAAGCAATGTGCAAGTAAAAAAAAGTTGTTTGTGAAAAAAGTTGCACAAACAACCAGAATTGCATGAAGAGTCCCCAGCATTGGAACTAATGTACACTGAGTTCTATTTCAAAGCCCTTGTTATTTTACAATTTAGATGTCACGAAAAATAAAGTTCACAGAAGCTAGGTTTATTATCAAGACATTGGGCATATGCTAATTTGTGTAAAGTATCACTGAGGTGCACAAAGGTGAGGAAAGGCTAATTCTTACTATTCCAACACCCTCAAATAAAACAATAAAAAGAGGAAAATTTGGGTGCATCCTGAAGGAATTTGAGCAGAGCTGATTTGAGGTATATGCTACTTTCTTTACCTAACTACCTGTGAGACTAGGTCCTATGCCAGACAGCTCAAAGCATGGGCATGCCACTCTCCAGTGATGCCATAGAGTGTTACTCTTTACGTCACCAATGGAGAGTGACAATCTTCTATTGTTCTTGAAACCCCAACAGCCAAGTATGACCTTTCCCTGAACTTCTGTATTTGTTGTATGCCCAAACTATTGTTTGGAAGATCACAGCAGTGGTCACTGTGTCAGTGCAGAGTTTGATGATTCCCATGGCAATTGGTGCTCCCTGGAGAACCACTTACTGAGTTTGACAGCTTTGGTTTTACTTGCACTGGGTTTTCTGTGCTTAAGCAGAAATATCCTGAAAAGTTTCACTTGGTTTACTGGAATACCAAATATATGGGAATTTTGGCAAAGCTGTAAAACATCTTGATACACTGGCTGTTGTTGATAATTTGGGAAGGTTCAAAATGTTCAACCAAACCTTCAGAAAATTAGTATTGCTCTGGAGTCTGTTAGACAAGTGGCAAGTTCCCTGAATTTGCTAATTTGGAGGGTCATGACCTTTTTTTTTGAAAACTTTGGGTGTTGGATATACTCAGGCCCATTTTTCCAGGAACATGTGACCTAGGTTATGTCCAATGAACCTATCAGTGTCAGCAGCAAATGGATGTCCAAAGCCAACTTAAGCAAGGAAGATGAACTGAAGGGACTAACAGAAAGCAATTATTATTCCACTTAGTTACTGAAAACCACACAAATTAAAGTGACCGTTAAATAAGATCATCTCAAAGCTGGTGTGCATATATTAATACCCCAGGGGAGTTCTGTTCTAGCTAAGCACAAATCAGCCTTGGAAATCTGGCACTGGCAGTGTTTCATCTTGCTTTCTGTTTCCTTTATCTATAAACCTGAGATAGTTACCAGTGAAGTGTGAAAGGCTCTAGACAAAGTGCAGTGTTCTTACATAGAGGAACTATTGTAATCTATGTGTCATGCTTGATAAAACTGTGATGATTAGTGCTTTGGCTATGGTAGTACTTTTCCTATAGCAGATATTATAATCAAAAGATAAAGGAATATGAACAGTGCCATTTCCTTCTCAGGATGTAGGGCTCATGAATACCTTTAGTTATTCACTTAAATGCTATTTTTAAAACAGAGAAAAGCAGAATGGTTGAGAACAAATTACATTAGTTAGGTAAATTGCATTATACAAGGAGAATTAGGTAAAATGATTAGTCCCAAGAGCAGGGAAATTGAAATATCAACTTGAAATTTAAAAAAATTTTAATTAAACTTAAGAATTTTGCTATAATTCAGTCACTTTTGAATTTCAGAGATATAAATGAAGTATTTGCTGTAAAGAGTATTGCAATTGGATGCAGGAAATATTTACTTTTAGATAATATATTACAATAATAACAATCTAAGTGTTCATAGATGAATGGGCAAGAAATGTATTATATATATAGACAGTGAAATATTATTCAGTCATAAAAAGAATAAAATACTGCCTTCTGTGACAATGTGGATGGATCTTGAAGGCCTTATGCTAATTGAAATAAATCAGAGAAAAACAAATACTATAACATCTCACTTATATGTGGGATCTAAAAGAAGCCAAACTCATATAAATCGACAGTAGCATGGTGGTTATCAGGGGCTGGAGTGCATGGGGGAATGGGGAGATGTTGGTCAAAGGGCATAAATGTCTAGTTATACGATGAATAGGTTCTGGGGATCTAATGTACAGCATGATAACTATAGTTAACAATACTGTATTATATAGTTGAAAGTTACTAAAAGAAAAAATCTTAAATGTTCTTACCACAAAAAAGGTAGTTATGTGAGGTGATGGAGGTGTTAACCTTGTTGTGGTAGTTATTTTATGATATATACTTGTATCAGACCATCACATTATACACCTAAACTCACACACTGTTATATGTCAACTATATCTTAATAAAGCCAGAGAAACAATAACAAATATTATATTTTAGGCAGTTAATAAGAAAGCAATCATTAAAATGGAGAGAATTATATCCAAAAGAGGCAGAACTTGATAAATCACATACAAAGTTTTTACATTGAGAAATATATATTAAAAATAGGAAATTAAAATGTGTGCTTTTGGATTAATTGACTCAGTTACTTTGAAATGCTCAAAAGTTAGCAAAGTAGAAAATGATACATAAAATGCAAATATTTTATAGACATTAGGAACTACTGTAATGGCAACAAGTATTTTTTAAACTATGAATTTGGCATATGCGTTTATAACTGATGTGATCTGATTCACAAACTCAGGTACCATTAGGTGGACAAATAGTTATTTGTCCTTTGAGCAGGAAGCCCAGTCTTTTCTGCTTCTAAATGCCAGGTGAGTAAGTTTATGCTTGCCATTGCTGCTTAATTCCATGTGCTGCCACTGTTTCTTCAAAGATTGCCAGAGGCTTGTTATCTTACAATGATGTCTCAAGCATGAAGCACCTTACAACTAGAAGTGTCTCAGCCTAGCAGGGGCATCACTCCAAGATGACAAGTTTTTTTTCTACGGTCCTGGTGTATTGTTAATAGTACTCCTTTTCCATTTAAAAGCATCATGGTTTAAAAAGGAATTACATGGCCTCTTTAGTTTTAAGATTGGTGTACTATCTGTTTACACTGTACCTATTTCTCCTCAAATTACACTCACTTAACTAGAGTTGCTCTTTCCAGAGAGCTGCCAACATCAACTATATTACCTCTGAACCTTAGACATTTGATTGAACCTGAATCACAAGCTTAGACTCCTCCCTTCCTAAGGATAATATTATTTCAGAGATCTCCTTGCTCCTCTTGTCTCTATTGGCCCTGAGGTCTTGATCTACCCCAGTTGGTCTCTCTAGCTTTAAAACCAGGTTTGGAGCCTCTACCCTAAAAATCTCTGGGCTCACTATGGAAATGAATCTGTCACAATCCCTGTAGTTAACTTCTAACACCAGCTCTCCCACATGATGTAACAGGTTTGACAAAGGCCCAAAAGATTTTGTAATAGCTAATCCTGGAGCAATAAATGTCTTGTTCTCAAGAACGATAAGCAAGAGGGCCATCCACTCATGTGACCCTTCATAGGACAATAAAAGATCAGCTTTTTTCATTTAAAATAATACACTACTTAACAATGAAAAGATAAATAACCCAATTAAAAAATTGGCAAAGGATTTGAATAAACATCTCTCCAAAGATGTACAAATGGCCAATAAGCATTATGAAAAGATGCTCAACATCATTAGTCATTACGGACATACAAATCAAAACCACAGCAAGATACCACTCATACCCATTAGGATGACAATGATAATAATAATAATAATAAGAATAAGAATAAGAATAAGAATAATACCCAGACAAGTGTTATAAGGATGTGAGGAAATTGGAACCCCTATACATTGATGGTGGAATGTAAAATGGTGTAGCCAGTTTGGAGAAAATTTGACAGTTCCCCAAAAAGTTCAACTTAGAATTACCACATGGCTCAGTAATACCCAAGAAAAATAACAATTTATGTCCACACAAAAACATGTATACAAATGTTCATAGAAGATTATTAGTAATAGCCAAATGTAGAAACAACCCAAATAGCCATCAACTTATGAGTGGATAAATAAAATGTAGAATACCTATATAATGGAATATTATCCAGTCCTAAGTAAGAATGAAGTACTGATATATGCTACAATATGGATGAACCTTGAAAACATTGTGCTAAGTGAAAGAAGCCAGACAGGAATAGACAAATATTGTTATGATTTCATTTATATGGAATGGGCAGAATAAGCAAATATATGGAGGCGGAAAGTAATTTAGTTATTTCCAGGGGCTGGGAGGAGAGGAAATGGGGAGTGACTGCTAATAAGCATGTTTTTTTTGGGAAGTGATGAAATTTTCTGGAATTAGATAGTGGTGATGGTTGCACAACTTTGTGAATATACAAAAACCACTGAACTGTACACTTTAGCAGGGTGAATTTTATGATATGTGAATTACATCTCAATTTAAAAAATATGTCATGTTGCTTTGAGTCATTGGATAATTTGGTTTTTGTTCAAGACTGATGAGTTATTGTTAATGAGTTCTTAGAGATGACGTTAAACCTAGAACTAGAGAGTGAGAGAAATGTTCTGTATAAGGCAAACTTCATTTGCTAAATATCCCTTTTCTCCCCTCCGTACAATATGTACATGTACATTACATGTAATGTAATTCTTTTCAGATTGGTCTATCCAAGTAATCCAATTATAACTTTTTCTTTAAAAAAAAAGATTATAAAATAGGTAAAACTTTAAGATTACTTATTGTCATTCATTTTTCATAGGGTTCCCATTAAATAGTGAGATTCTTATAATTTAACATATGATATTCACAAAAATTGATTTGGATATACCTTAAGAGATATATGAGAAACAAGTCATCACTATATTATAATCAGTCTTCTGAAAGAAGTTGCAAACTGGCAGCTCCAGATCAACATCTGGCCTGCAAAGATGTCATACATTCATCTCAACTTCCTGATTCTATAGGCATTTGAGTTTATGAGTTCTTTTGAAAATTTGAGTTATCAGAATTATTGGTGTTGTCTTTTTTCCCCTTCCATTTCTCTTTCGTTCCTTTATTCCCTCCCTCCTTTCCATTCTTCGCTTTTTCTTTCCTTTCATTTTCTTTGTGCTTGCAGACTTGCATCTGTCACGTTAATTAGCTCAAATTCAGAGACTGGATTTAGGCTCATTAATCCCTTTATTTTTGGGTCAGCATAGACCAACTTGGGTAAGTTCATACATACAGAAATTCCCAGTATAGCTTTCCATACACATCATGGAAATTCATCCCTTTCTGTATTATATTAAAATACTTACAACTCTTACTATAATGGTAGTGACAGAGGTATCTCCATTTCCTCTTCCACTTTAAGTCGATTACGGTAATGACTTTGTTATATTACTCAAGCAGAAGCACAAAATAGAGGCATTGGGAGCTTGGAGTGGCTCATGAGTTTAAGAATATTACGTAATTTTCATAGATAAGATGGTCTGTCCTTAAGAGGTACATTTTTCACATTCTCTGGTCGAGTTATACAAAGCGTACTTAAATGTGAATCTAACATGGTCGCACATTCGGTTTTTCTGGAAGGAGACTCTGAGACTGAGGTTAGTGTGTGGCGTATTTACTGAGGTGTGGCCTGAGAGATGAACACCTATGGAAGTCAAGCTGTGATATAGGCCCAAGGACAGCCATAGCTGACCGCACAGGAGCTCTGCAACTAGAATGGTCCTTCAGAGTTGTTTCCCATTAGGCCAAGATGGCCAATCCTTTATAGTCCCACATCAATAAATTATTAGATGTCAGTTGTCCCAGTTAACCTTGGGTAAGGAGATTTTCTGCAGCTGAGATAGTCCCTGAAGAGAGTGACAGCTATAGGCATCTGCTGATGGAACTCTCAGCAGCAGGAGCAATAGGTCCTTCGATGAAAGGGTATCTGGATGGTACATTACAGTCACCATTACAAATCACACGTAGAACATTGCTACCAGTGTCAGGCAATTAATGAATCAATCAATAGCTGGTTTATGCACATAGTAGATATTTAAGGAAATGAACTTCATTTTGTTTTTAGTCACTTGATAATTGAATTTTAAGTCTTTTTCTCTCTCTACTTTTTGTTTTTAAGCTGGGAAATCGGTGTGGACTGAAATGCCAACAACATACACTTCAACTCTTTGGAAATCATAATTAGCTTGTCCAGGAATCCTCTCGCCTAAATACCAATACCCTTTTTAGGACTAGGAAGAAAAGTAAAATGAAGCCAATAAAAGCTGTTCTGGGAACATTCCTGATCCCAGGAAGTATGAGCTCTTCAGGATGTGTCTCAGTCATGATACATCTGCTTGAGGTGTTCAGTAACTGAGCCCTTCTGAGTTTGAGTGAAACTGTGATAGGCAACAGCTCTTCGGGGTCTGGGCCTAGACTCACTGATACACAAAAGGCTTGGTGAGCTGGCTGGGAGAGGACCACTTACTTTTCCGCTCTTTTTGTCTTTTTCTCCTTTTCATTTTCTGCAACCTTTCCAACAGTATGTTGTATTTGAGAAACTAAAACAATAACTCACAAATTCTGATTTGTGTCATCTCCAGAATATCTTAAAAAAAAAAAAATCCTTGGGTAATGCCAAACTAAATACATTTTTTCCCCTTCTGTGTGCTTCATTTGAAATGATTTATGCAGAATCTCCTTCAATAGTAATCTTTATGTTTCAAGGACTGAAATATTTGTTTTGGTTTTGAAATAGTCTCACAATCTTTGTCTTCAGAACTATACTTAATGTCTTTACAAATGTCAAATCTTTTACATAAGACTTTTCCTTATTTTATTAAACACTATATATGTGTGCATGAGTAAAAACTTTACACTTTGAAGTTCTTAGGCTTTCTAAAATTTATTTTAAACATACTCTGGATGTTAGCAGGCCCGATATGCATGTAGTTATTTAAAGTAACTTCTAAACCAGAGTCATAGTCAAATTCAAGACTTCCCAAACCACAGCATAAACTTGGATATAAATTTAAGCCAGGTAATATGCTTTTTACAGCTTCCCTACAACAGGTTTGCTCTGATCCATTTTTCCACATTATTTCTTTAGGTGTGAACTCTATGTATCTTTATTTTTAGTTCAAATGCTTCTGATATTTAAGAAGAAATCATCCTTGACAGAAAAAACTATTGTATTTCCTTCAATTTATAGTTTGCATGAACTGATTCCTTTGTATTTCTATTTCCTCTGCAATCCAGGCTGCTTAAAACTTTTATCAACCAGTAGTCTTAAGTTAATATTAAGTTAAAATATTTGAAAAGTTAGAAATAATGAATGAGTTTGGAGTGTACATTCCTCTCTGTGCTTGGGTTCACAAAGTATATTTAAGGATAGTTTGTCCACTATAAACTTAGTTCTGTTCATCCAGTTACAATCATATAGTTGTTATAGTCATTAATCCTTATAAAGACAAAGAGAATGAAAAGGTTATATCGATTAAATACAGACCAAAACTGTAGATTAAATGCCAAATGAAAAATCAAAAACTTGGGATGCCTGGGTGGCTCAGTCGGTTAAGTGTCTGCCTTCAGCTCAGGTCATGGTCCCAGAATTCTGAGATCGAATCCCACATTAGGCTCCTTGCTCAGCAGGGAGCCTTCTTCTCCCTCTGCCCACGCTCCCCCTGCTTGTCTTCTCTCTCTCTCACTCTGACAAATAAATAAATAAAATCTTAAAAAAAAAATCAAAACCTTGCATGCCATAGGGCGTTGGGAGATGACATTTTTTAAGTATTTGACTTAATACTTAAAGTACTTGACTTAAGTATTTAAGTATTTGTCATTAGTTTGAATTGTAACGAGACTATAGAGGGCAGGGAAGCATTGTTAGAGAATAGTTTCAGAATGGAGAAAGTGAATGACAAATAGAAATCACTTGCCTATTAAGTTTTATCAGTTGCAAGGGCAACATTTAAAAATATATAACTTTTTTACATCTACTAAGTTAAAATAATTTATTTCTTTACTGGATGTTGCAGTACCATATCTGTGTCATTCCCCTCTCCCCCACCTTTTTTTTGTATGCAGGGAAATGCCAGATAAGTTGGGAGAAGTGAGCCTCCTACCCTCCATAATCAGTGTCTGTTGGGGGAAGAGGAAAGAAAAGATTTACTGATGAGCATAATTTCACTACGAAATCACTAAGAAAATATTTCATTTCCAAGAACACTAGCATAAAAAGAGAGCAAACTCATATATTGCTGATGATTCAGTGTTGGCAAGGAAGACTACAAAGGCTTTTTCTTTTTATTTTTTTTAAATTTTTTATTATTTTTTTATTTTTTAATTAACACATAATGTATTATTTGCCCCAGGGTACATGTCTGTGGATCCTCAGGCTTACACATTTCACAGCACTTACCATAGCACATACCCTCCTCAATGTCCATAAC
>JAPYYM010000124.1:0-11670 GCA_028534135.1 Potos flavus | reverse complement strand
TGAGGAGTAGAGATGATCTGGTCGCAGGCAGTGGGCATGACCTGCTGCCCTTTCTGGAGCCTGAATGAACCCCTTGGTTACCTTGCCTGGCCACCTAACCAGTGCAAGAACTCTTTTTCCTCATCACAATTGCACTCTGCCTATCAAAAACAAGCAACTAAACCACAATGGTAAAGTTAATTCAGGAAATGGACAGAGGCCAGTTTTGAGAAAAATAATTCCCATTTGTACATAGGTATTTGCTGCTGTTGAGATAGAGACCCCAACGTTTTGTACCCAGTTATTTTACACTAAAGTTAGTAGATGAAATGTATCCCTATACTAGCCTCCTGGAGTTGCATTTAAATGGACAGGACAATGGCTTCAGAGAGATCTTAGGCCCACGCCCAAACTCTTTTTCAGAAAAACTAGTCTATCATAATGCCAAAGTAGCTTTCTTTTTAGAACTGGAAAAAGTTATGAAATAATCTGTAATTTTATCCCCTCCCCATTTCCTTCTTTCCCTAAATCTCAGAAGGAATCTTCAAAGCTCTACCTGGCTTACAATTTTTACTTTAAAAAAGATGATCAAGAACACTCCTTTCTCTGAGAACCTCAGAAAGGAGGGGGAAGTATTAGTAGATTAGTTTTTACATAATACTATAGCTTTAAAAAACCTGAATTTTTTAAAGCTCTTAATTAAGCAAAGTAACTTTAGCTTCAATTTAGGAAATTGTTCCTTTGGACTCAAGCTGAAATTGCAACTTTACTTTGCCTTGTGCTTCTTAATCTTTTTATATATCAAAGTTTAACCAACCATTGTGGCTGCATGTGCCTACCACAATAGCATGCCACCTAAAAGGAAAAAAAAAATGCTTCTCTGCTCTGCAGCAATTCCTAGTTTGCTACTATCTCCAGCTGAGGGGCTAGAAGGAAAACAGCACAGCCAAATTCAAGAAAGATAAACCCCTGTCTTAAGCAACACTGTAACATTTAAAACAGAATGTTCATTCCCTGTAATGCTGGCCCTTATGACTCTGAGTGTACCTAACTGATTTTATACATCACCAGTCTCTTTGACTCCAAGTCTGTCCTCTTTTAAAACTGACCCCAACTGAGAAGGAAACAGAACTTGAGCCCTCAGGAGATTTGGGGAGGGGGACACAAGGGAGGGATTCCTTTTCCATTTTCAAAATGCCAGGACCCAGCAGCTACTTTTACTCCTCCAGTCACATTGCCTAAAGTAGAAGTTTGTGTCTTTTTAATTTTCAGCAAGGGGATAGGACCTCTGTTTGCTTGGGTATATATTATAACGCGTTACCACCTAAAGGTAGTCCCTCCAATTTAAGAAGGTGATCCTGTTTTGTTGATTCTTGAATGCCTCCCTATTCCTTTGGTTTTCATTTAAACAAAACCAAAAACCACAGTAAATGCAAAAGCACTTGGTAAACTGTAAAGTCACCTATGTATCTCAACCCTCCACAGATTTCTAAACACAAAGTTTTGCTTGGATTAAAACAAGATAGTCAACTGTTTACATGCTTGCTTCTTACTTCGTAGTATTCATCAACCAAAATGTTTTTTTCTGAGCTAAAGAACTAAAGACAAACTTGAAGTACACATAAAGTAGCCCAACAGGCAAAGGCTTTGACCTCATAATGCAGAAAGCCCGGCGTTAGGGAAAATCTCAGGCTGACATCATGGGCCAAACCCAGAATATGTTCTATTTTATATAATAATTCAGGCAAGTGTAGTAACCGCTTTCACCAATAAATCTTCAACTCCCTAAGAGCAGTAAAGAACATAACTCTTTTTATTCATCATTGTATTCCCATGCCTGGCTTAAGGTAGATGCTGGAGAAACACTTGTTGAATTAATGAAGGAATCAGTATCACATATTTCAGACATCAAATCTTGGATCCAAGAGTTTATCAACAACATGTTGACAAGTTCCTCCCACTTTTAAACAAAGCATTTTTCTTTCCTATTCAAAGATAATTTAAGGGGCGCCTCAGTGGCTCAGTCAGTTAAGCATCTGCCTTCAGCTCAGGTCATGATCTCAGGGTCCTGGGATCAAGCCCCACGTTGGGCTCCCTGCCCAGCAAGGATTCTATTTGCTCCTCTCCCTCCCCCCTGCTCATGTTCTCTCTCACTCTCTCTCTCAAATAAATAAAATCTTTTTAAAAAAATAATAATTTAAGACCCTACCATGTGTCAGGCCTAGTGCCAGATTCTGAAAGCACAGAAATTAGACATGGTCCATGCTCTCTAGAAACAAATTTTTTAATCATTATGATTCCCTGCAGTAGGTGCTACAATAGGGGAAGTCTGTGAAGAAAGTGGTTTCAACTCTGCCTCGATAGAAAGATTTCAGAGGGGCAGAAAAGATTTCAGAGAGGTAGAAAGTCATAGAATACTAGCAGGAATTTGCCAGACAGACGAGTAGAACACTCCAGATAATATCCAGAGAAACTAAATCATGTAGGAATGTAATAGAATGGCATTTTCCAGGAAATACCAATAAGTCATTGGGTCTACAGAGAGATGAGAGTAGAGAAATAGCATGGGCAAGATCATAAATGGTTTTATATGCTCTCTGTAGGGAATAGAAAGGCGTTGAAGGTACTTAAGTCAAATGAGTTTTAGATAGATCACTCTGGTCACTATAGAAATAAATTGAGTATTTAAGAGGCGGAATCTCTGACTTAGGAAGCAACTGCAAAGGAGAGAGAGATGGATAAATTTGCAAGTTGATAAAGATGTAGAATTAAAGAGTTAATACTAGCAATGATGGAGCTACAGTTGTTTCATTTTGGCTCTTTTATTGGATTTCAGCTTACCTGCATTTTATTGGATTTTAGCATACCTGCATCAATAGTCATGGACATTAAATAAATTGCCTCTATGAATACGTGGATACTGGATTAAAGGTTTCCTCCAGACTTCATTTTTCTACTTGTTTCTACTCTATTCATGCATTGCTTCCTCTCATTCTGTAAGCTATCTTCATAATTTGATCCCTTCTGTTCATTTAGCCCTATTTGGACCTTGTAGCCTATTTGGATCTTAACCTGACCACTTCAGGATGCAATTTCCTCTACTTCCTGGAATATTTGAACCTTCAAAGATGCCCATTCCTAGGTCTGGCTCAACTCTTAAGAACCTCTGGTTGGGAGGGATACTGGAACGAAATTTCCTGAGGCTCTGTTTTCTTGGTCTTCCATTGCCCATATGAGTGTAGGAGTTGGGGTAGAAGGTGGAGACAAGGGTTGAAAGTTCTCTCACAGATGCAACTGGAAGGATGGAAGGATGGAAGTAGAATACCAAGCCTTATACATTAGCTTCATACATACCCCAGCATATTGCTAACATCACTCCCAGAGAAATTAACCAGCAACTTCTGGAGGATACTTTACTTCTAAGCTCCAGATTTGACAGAAACTATATCACATACCTACCCTCATGGTTTATTACATGGACTGCAGAGAGGTGAGCAGTGACCTCTGGTCCAGAACTTTGTAGGTCTTCTGATAATGCTAGTCAATGTTCTTGATTGTTCTACCCATCAAGGAGATGGTGCCATGTGTTGATTCTGCCAGGGTATGAGGTCAGTTTTATCTGGACTATGAAAGCAAAGTTCTTGCCCATGAACTCCAATGTAAGAAAAAAGGATGAGTGCCACTCTATCAAAACTACTTGGGCTGGGGCACCTGGGTGGTTCAGTTGGTTAAGCATCCAACTCCTGGTTTTGGCTCAGGTTGTGATCTCATGGGTCGTGAGGTTGAGTCCTGGGTTGGGCGCCACGCTCAGTGGGGAGTCAGCTTGAGGGTTCTCTCCCTCTGCCCCTCCCCCACCCTGTCTCAAACTAAAATTAACAAGACAGTAAACAACAATGTTGGGAGAGGATGTGGAGAAAGAGGAACCCTCTTCCACTGTTAGTGGGAATGCAAGGTGGTGCAGCCACTTTGGAAAACAGTGTGGAGATTGCTCAAGAAATTAAAAATAGGGCTACCCTATGACCCTGCAATTGCACTATTGGGTATTTACCCCAAAGAGACAGATGTAGTGAAAAGAAGGGCCGCATGTACCCCAATGTTCATAGCAGCAATAGCCACAATCGCCAAACTGTGGAAAGAGCCAAGATGCCCTTCAACAGATGAATGGATAAAGAGGATATGGTTCATATATACAATGGAATATTATGCCTCCATCAGAAAGGATGAATACCCAACTTTTGTATCAACATGGACGGGACTGGAATAGATTATGCTGAGTGAAATAAGTCAAGTGGAGAGAGTCAATTATCATATGGTTTCACTTACTTGTGGAGCATAAGGAATAACATGGAGGACAGTAGGAAAAGGAAAGGAAAAGTGAATTGGGGGAAATCGGAGGAGGAGATGAACCATGAGAGACTGTGGACTCTGAGAAACAAACTGAGGGTTTTGGAGGGGAGGGGGTTGGGGGGATAGGTGAGCCTGGTCGTGGGTATTAAGGAGGGCATGTATTGCATGGAGCACTGGGTGTGGTGCATAAACAATGAATCTTGGAACACTGAAAAAATTAAATTTAAAAAAATAATAAATAAATAAATAAATAAATCTTAAAACAAACAAACAAACAAAAAAAAAACCCCAAAACTACCGGAGTCTTAATGCAGTCATCAGATCTGAGATCATGTCCCATTCCTGCTAACTAGATGCTTGTTGGGAAACTCAGTGATGTCACAACTTCCAGTGTCCGGAGCCTCATTCACATACCAAGGGATGAATGGAAGAATGCCTTACAGATAATGGCCAGCTAGTATGAGCACATTATCCTACAACTTGATAACCTCTCAGAAATTACTAAGCAGGTCCCTGAAAGAGTCAAAAATGCCTGGCAATTCCTGAGTTCACCAGGTAATTTAAAAGTTCATTCCCTGTTTATTTCTACTACCATTTAAATAATTGACCATCTCAAGAAAAGAAGTGGGTTCTTCTGGAAGTTGAAGGTTTCGATTACCTCCACCTTAGTCGTGGCTACCCAGCCTCAGACTCATGCCATTGAAAGCAACGCATCCAACATAGTGCCACCTCACCAAGGATACTCTCCTCTTCTCTCTCTCCTACTCCCAATAACTTGAAGCCAATTGGAGAAGAAATAGTTACCTAAGTTAGAGGAACAATCCATAGACTTGGCTGAGCTAAACTTTCTTTTTAGAACATTAGAACTAAGAGATAAAAAGATTCAATCATATGGGAACTGGTCTGTACGATCATAAATGTAGGCTTTTTTTTTAAGATTTTATTTATTTATTTGACAGAGAGAGAAAGATCACAAGTAGGCAGAGAGGCAGGCAGAGAGAGGGGGAAGAAGGCTCCCCGCTGAGCAGAGAGTCTGATGCGGGGCTCAATCCCAGGACCCTGAGATCATGACCTGAGCCAAAGATAGAGGCTTTAACCCACTGACCCACCCAGGCGCCCCTAAATGTAAGCTTTGTTTCTGTTTTTGTTTTTAGCACATATCCAAGCACAGAAGGTAATCAACTGAAAGACCAGAGCAGATGTGTCAAGGATTGCCATGTGACTACCTAGACTCACCCCCCTGCCCCCCACAGCTAGGGCTGATGACAAGACACAATCTCCAAGAAATGAATGTGAGCTAGGCTGTGATGTCAAAACTTAACCAACACAGAAATCCTCTCTGATACTCCTCAAGTATGTATCCATGCCAGAGTTACCTAAGTTTTTAAGGTAACAGAAATCAGTTACTATTACTACTAAGAAAGTTATGGGTCAGATAAGCAGTCTTTGGAACCATTGGGAAAACTAGGAAGATATTGGCACCCTGACCCGGGAAGGAGAGAAATCTCTGCTCCTAACATATTGTTTCTTTAATTATGAGTTTATTTGCTTATTCAACAAATATTGAGCACCTACTATGTGCCAGGCTCTGTTTAGGTGCTAAGGATTCAGCAGTGAGCAAAACAGACCAAATAAATAAATAAATAAATAAACAAATAAATAAATAATCCTTGCCTTCATGGAGCTTACATTCATATGGGGGGAAATTAAAAGCATGACAAACACACATGCATCCACCACACAACCAAACACCCAGCATAGCTATTTATCGGAGGCTATGAATACTTTACAAAAAGTGCTGGTGAAACTGATTCCTTCCTAATTAGCCTGGTTTCATATCATTCTTTGCCTCTCTTTCTTATTTTGTCATGTTTTAACTTTGAAATATGGCTTCAAATATCCTAATATTGACTTAGAAACTTGTATTCTAACCCAGGCTACATATACTTCTAACCAACTGGCCACAATCCTTCGTAAGTTCTTACTACCCTTTCAAATTCCATAATTCACTGGAATGACTCATAGAACTCAATAAGGCACCATACTTAAAATTACAGTTTTATTATAAAGGATATGAATTAGGACTGGCCAAATGAAATGACACATAAAATGAGGTATGGGAGGAAACCTGAAGCTTCTTTGTATTCAGGACTCATCACCCTCTCAGCACATCAGTGTATGATTATTGACCTAGGAAGTTCACCTGAGCTTCAGGTATCCAGAGTTTTTACTGAGGTTTCATTACATAGGTATGATTGATTGAATCACTGGCCACATGACTGAATTCAACCTCTGGCCTCCCTTCCATCTCCAGAGGTTCATGGGTCAGGCTGATATTGTGTGGCTCAATTCCCCAAACCTCTAGTTACATGAGTGGGTCTTTCCAACAAGGCCAGCCCCCATCCTAAAACTATCCAGGGATCTACCATGAACAGCAAAGACACTCCTATCATTCAAGAAACTCCAAGGATGTAGAGGCCCCCTCCAAGGAGACAGGGACAAGGACCAGCCAAATTCTTTATTGTACAACAAAACCAGGCAATAGAAAGCTGCCCTACAAAATGGTCCCTCAAGTTCCACAAACACAAGCAAAGGGATGCCTCTATGCCAGCCTGTAAACGCATCTTACAAACAACTTGGCTGGTCAACATCACTTACCACTATAAAAATCCACCACCAAGATGTACCATTCCATAGTTGTTAAAGCTTCCAGACCATTATTTACCCCATATTTCCAAATTACTGATTATTGGTAGCATGGTAATGATTGGCACCTAGAAAACCCACAGACTACCAATAGAGAGGTATAAAATACCTTTAATACACCAATAACCATTGTGCTGAGACAGCACTGGAGATAGAATATCTGTTCCACTCAACCCTGCACAAAACTAAATGATACCTTTCTTAGCATATTCAAAATTTTTACATATCCTATGAAATCTCCTATCTCATTCTTCCCATCTCTGCATATTTATCCTGTCTTTCATTGATCCTTGCTGAGCCTGGTACATCTAGACCGTTACCCATCTTCACATATTATCTTCCAGCCCCAGAAACCTAGCTGGGAAGCCAGAGCACATACAAGTATTAGCTACCTGCTGGTTTATACTTTGGCTCCCTCTATACTTAAAACCATAGAAAGATAATGGAGCCAGAAAAAATGGTAGTGGAAATCAACCTCCCACTGCAAGCATATCTTAGACCCTGGTCAAGGTCTTTCATGGAGCTCTCCTGATGGGACTGGGTGGGGAGTTAAGGGGAGCAGGGCAAACATTTGCATCAACCATCCTGTACGTCCTTTCTCTTATTCCTAGCTTGCTGACACTCTGAACTCTCCTTCCTCTGAACTCTGCCCCACCTCTGACTCCAAATTTTTGGCACCCCAAACTTTGAGCCTACCTCTAGCCCAGTAGATTTGGTATTCAAACAGACTGTTCCCATCAAATGGCACTTGTCTTTTCCCAATGGATTCTTTTTTATTTAGTTTTTCCTTTGACCTCTGACTCTGTGTTGCTGTCTATGTAAGCCTGATAAGGCTGTCTGAATGTTACGGGACAGGTGATGGGTAATTCACACATTTGAAGTCACCGAAGACTGTCTAGTCTGCAATGTGTATAGTTGTCAAGAAGACAAACATTTATTTTTTTTATTTAAATTTTAGTTAGTGAACATATAGTGCAATATTGGTTTCTGGAGTAGAACTCAGTGATTCATTACTTACATACAACACCCAGTGCTCATCACAACAAGTGCCTTCTTTAATACCCATCCCCCATCCCCCATCCACCTCCTTCCATCAACCCTCAGTTCACTGTCCATCATTAAGGATCTCTTATGGTTTGTTTCCCTCCTTTTTTCTTTTCCCCCCTTCCCATATGTTCATCTGTTCTCTTCTTTAAATTCCACATATGAGTGAGATCATATGGTATTTGTCTTTCTCTGACTGGCATATTTCACTTAGCATAATACACTCTAGCACCATCCATGTCATTGCAAATGGCAAGTTATCATTTTTTGATGGCTGAATTATAGTCCATTATATATATATATATATACACATACATATATATACATACCACATCTTTATTCATCAGTCGATGGACATTTAGGCTATGGAGTTTGGCTATTGTTGATAATGCTGCTATAAACATCAGGGTGCACGTGCCCCTTTGAATCTGTATTTTTGTATCCTTTGGGTAAATACCTAGTAGTGCAAATGCTGGATCCTGGGGTAGTTCTATTTTTAACTTTTTGAGGAATTCCCATACTCTTTTCCAGAGTGGCTGCACCAATTTGCATTCCCACCAACAGTGCAAGAGTGTCCCGCTTTCTCCACTTCCTCACCAACATCTGTCATTTCCTGACCTGTTAATTTTAGCCATTCTGACTGATGTGAAATGGCAGCTCATCATGTTTTTGATTTGTATTTCCCTGATGATGGGTGATGTTGAGCATCTTTTCATGTGTCTGTTAGCCATGCCTTCTTTGGAAAAGTGTCTATTCATGCGTTCTGCCCATTTCTTAACTGGATTATTTGTTTTTGGGGCATTAAGTTTGATAAGTTCTTTATAGATTTTGGATACTAACCCTTTAGCAGATATGTTATTTGCAAATATCAAGAAGGAAACATTTATAATAATAATAGCTAACATCTATATGCCACTTACTATGGACCAGGAACTATGCTAATTCATTTCATGCTTTAACTCATTTAATCTTCACTGTAGCTCTTTGACATAGGCTTTTGTTACTCCAATTTTACAGATAAGGGAACCAAGACTCAAAGAGGCAAAGTAATTTGCTATAAAATCTACACTTAGTAAGTGGCAGAGCCATCTGCAATCCAGAAAAAGAGGTCTCATCAGAAACCAACTCTACCAGCATCTTGACCTTGGACTTCCAACCTCCAGAACTATGAGAAAATAATATTTGCTATTTGAGCAGCCCAGTATGTGGCATCTTTTTTGATAGCCCTACCAGATTAATACAATCTCTTTCATTTTTACTCAAAAGTCACCCCTTTGGGCCACCCTATGTACAATTTTAACCACTATATCTCCATTTCTGTCTCTAACATATATATCATATATTCATGTTGCTTACAGTCTACCTCTTCTACTACAATAAAAACTCCATAAGGGCAGATATTTTTGTCCATTTTGTTCACTATTATATCCCCAGCATCAAATGTAGTGTCTGGGACACAGTAAGTGCTGAATAAATAAATGATAGGAGGAAAGAAGTCCAGGAACAGAATGGGTCCTCCTCATGTCTCATCAAATTCCATAGGACAGGAAGGAAACAGGGCTGGACCAATAAGTGAAACCCAATCTGTACATAGAATGGGGTCAGCACAATGACAACTATCAACCTCAACAAAATATCAAAGTAGCCAGAGTCAGAAAGACAAACTAGGTCGAGGGACGCCTGGGTGGCTCAGTGGGTTAAAGTCTCTGCCTTCAGCTTGGGTCATGATCTGGGGGTCCTGGGATCGAGCCCCACATGGGGCTCTCTGCTCAGTGGGAAGTCTGCTTCCCTCTCTCTCTGCCTGCCTCTCTGCCTGCTTGTGATGTCTCTCTCTCTGTCAAATAAATAAATAAAATCTTAAAAAAAAAAAAAGACAAACTAGGTCCAAACCAAGGAGGCATCTGAAGCCACTAAAAACTTACAGGCATGTAGGCAGCCAGCAGCTAACTCTGCCATATCCCTGGTTGTTTAGCCTTGTGTCTTTTACTTCTGCTTGCTTCATCTGCTCAGATATTGGCCTCCAGAATGCTTTAAAGGGTTTCTCACTTCTATGTTGTCACTCTTTCCCAAGCAAGATTGGTGGTGATCTGTGGAATGATGTGCAAGTCTACTCTGTGCCTTCAGAAGTTTCCATCCCTCCTAGAGCTTGAGAGGCCTAGAAAATCAAGTGCTTATATCACTCCCTGGGAATCTCCCCAGGCCCCATTGGGAATCTCTTGCTTTGGCCTTGTTTTCCCCACTGTCTCATCTCATTGTCTGCCACTTGGGTTTCACCTCTCTGGTCCCTTTTGATGGCATCTTAGCTGTGATTTCATTTCTGGATGTTGTCTCTTGAATTACCTTTAAAGAGTCTCTGAGCAGCTGAACCAAGCACAGAGGGCTCCTTCAGGAGTGGATTTAGACCATCGGATAGAAACTCTAACACACCTCTTCTTCCAGCCACCTCCTTACCTCACAGTTTCTCTTTGACACTAGGAGACACTACTCACACTGCCATTTTATTCTATTTCGTGCCATACAAATTCCATGGTCATGCTCTTCATCTCTAAACCTCCATCAACCACCTGTCTTGATGGAATGTTTATCACTAAAGCCTAAGTCTATGATTCCCCCTGAAACAGGGATAAACCTCACACCAGCTCCTTAAGTGGAAAAAGACTTATCATTAACTAGGGTTTTAACCTTAACTTATAGAACCTATTTGCAAAACTGAAAAGGGGCCAAAGGGAATTTGTTGTTGTTGTTGTTAACTCCTTAGAGTATTTGGTTCAGGACCAGGGAAGTAGAGGGAACTCCTTATTCTGATCCAAAACAAGCAGTGAGAAATCTTTCTCTGAAGGACAAGATTATTTGTGGCAATGGAGGGAAAAGAAGAGAATCAATTATTAGGATCAGTGCATGAAAAGAAAGGGGAAAAAAAAGGAAGTGTGCCAGAAACTGCTCTGAAGCTGAGCCAGGAAAAATTCTCAGCTTCTTACAACAGATCGTTTTCTAGTCCCCAAACTCTGAAAGTCTCTAGCTCCATACCTCATTACCCTCCACCCAATCATCTCCTAGGTAAATTCCCTGCCCTAAGTGACAGAGATTCAGAAGTGGGGGATAATGAGAGAGGGAAGAGTCTCCCATTCCTGGCATCCTTAGCTGGACCCCTAAACATGCTTCCCTGTAAAAATTCCATTCATCATATGGCCAAGTCCTGTTACTTTCATTGAAACTCTATTTCAGAGATTATGGCTTAAACATAGCTAACCACAATACATCATATGGTTGCTATAGAGAATACATTCTGAATACCACATAACTTACTTCACTTTTTTTCTTTTTAAAACTTTTATTTTTTTTATTGTATTATTTGTTTCAGGGGTACAGGTCTGTGACTCATCACTCTTACACAATACACAGTTCTTACCACAACACACACCTTCCCCAATGTTCATCACCCAACCATGCCATCCCTCCCACCTCCCCCTCTATTCCAGCAACCCTCAGTCTGTTTGCTGAAATTAAGGGTCTCTTATGGTTTGTCTCCCTCTCTGGTTTCTTCTTGTTTCATTTTTTCCTCTCTTCCCCTATGATCCTCTGCCTTGTTTCTCA
>JAPYYM010001239.1:0-13692 GCA_028534135.1 Potos flavus | reverse complement strand
CCGCCCCTACCCCCCAGCCACCCTCGGTTTGTTTCATGAGTTTAGGAGTCTCTCATGGTTTGTCTCCTTCCTGATCCCATCTTGTTTCATTTCCCTCTCCCACCCTCCACAACCCCCCACCCTGCCTCTCGAATTCTTCATATCAGAGAGATCATATGGTAGTTGTCTTTCTCTGATTGACTTATTTCACTTAGCATAATACCCTCCAGTTCCATCCACGTCATTGCAAATGGCAAGATTTCATTTCTCTTGATGGCTGCATAGTATTCCATTGTATATATATACCACCTCTTCTTTATCCATTCATCTGTTGATTCCACCTGGTTCTTTTATATGTGTTTTGTTTTTTAGCTGAGATTTCTGCCTTTGCTTTTCCTGTCTTTCCTTACATATCTATTTTCCATTCTCTTACACAGTACAGTAACGGTATATCCTTTAATCCCCTTTTCTGATAATTCCAGCATTTCAGGGTTGGCATCTGTTAATTGTTTTTTCTTAGGAATGTGTCACATTTTCTGGCTCTATAATGTGACCTTTTAATTTAGGGTTTTGTTTTGGACACTGTAAATGTTAGATAGACTCTGCATTCTTTTATACTGCTCTGAAGAGTGATTTTGTTTTAGCAAGCAGTTAACTTGTTTAGCTTTAAAATGCAGAGTGTTGTTTTAAGACCTGTGGTGGTTGTTTGCTTAGATTCATTCAGTTCTTTAAGCCTTGGCTGCAGGCTGATGTCAGTTGGCCTTATGCACATGTAGGTTGGGGGTCAGCCAGGGACGTGAGCTTTTATGCTGAGAATCTGAGGTTCCTCTTCCCTGGCTTGTTTCCCCGGTCCTTTCCTCATTCCCTGGTGGCCCTGCTTGCCAGGGCTCTTTCCCCTTGTTCCTTTGGCCAGAAAGACAGCAAGTCTTCTGTTGGAGGTTGAGCTGCCCAACACCACCACTCCCACAGATCCTCTTACTGTGTTACCACAGGGTAAACACCCAGAAAATGTGGTAGAGCCACAGATTGTTTACTTCCTTTTAAAATACGCCTTTTTAAAAATTTTCAGAGTGTATGTATGACTTAAAGTGCATTTGCAGGAGATTTGGTTTTAATGACTAAACATAAGTAGGACCTATTTTCTGTTTAAAGCATCTGAGACTAGTCTAATTCTTTCCTTTTGTAAATTATTTGATCTTTCTTCCAGGGGACCTAAGGTGTTTTTTTTTTTCTCTTTAAAATCTAGTTGTTTTCTTTTGTCTTAAATTGATCCAGTTGTTGATTCCAATTCTAGGTTGGCCTTTTCAAGAGATTCAGGTCTTCCTATTTCTGGAAAATTTTCTTACAGTTTTAAATATTAACTTTGTTTTACTGTTTTGCTTTTCTTCAAGGGCTTCAATTATATGTATGTTGGGCCTCCTTTACCTGCCTTAATTTCAACCATTTTGACTTTGAGTCTTTTTACTTCTTTCTGGATGTTATTTTTATCCCCCTTCTCCCTCCTGCCTTGTTTTTCTTCAGTATTTTTTTTAAATTAAATTTTCATTTGAATCAGTTTCTTTGGCATGTTATAATTAAGTCTTTATCTCTGACATGATTTTGTCTTTTTATTTGCTGAGTTCTACTCTTGTTTAGTGCCTTCTGTTTTGTTGTTGTTCTTAGTTTTTATATTTATGATTTAAGAAATATCTCACACATACAGATGGATGGATAGTTTTCCATATACTTGTTTGCCGGTATTTGATTCAGATATGACAGTTGTGTTACGTTCTTTAGCTTTGTTTTTATTTTTGATGACAGGTAGATTTTCATTAGCTGAAATGGTTTGATTTGCATTTTCTTTTCCAAACAGTTTTTTTAACGGCTGTGGTCTGCTTTGTTCTGTCCCCATTCATTTTCTAAGCAGGGTTGCTAATTTCTGAGCACTGTCCTATGTCAGTTCTGCTCTCTGTTCTGCAAAGTTCCTTTTGTGGATGATGTTGATGGTGAGGCCTTTTGTTTCTGTAGGATCCTTGAATATTTTCCTCTTGGTTCCTCCACTGCTGTTTGTCCCAGGCTTACCAGTCCTTCTTAGTAGAGTTGATGAGCCCTCAGTGTTAACGTTTTTTTCAGAGCCTGTCACTTCTGGGCCTCTTCCCTGTAACAGGTGCTGTGAGCCACTCCTGTTCTGTATTTCAGCATTTAGTGCCAAATTCCTCCTTTTCAGAGTTATTTTACATGTGTTTCTTCTGATGTTCCAGGTCCTTCCACTCTGGAGTTGTAAGACTTTTCCCCTACTTTCTGCATTCATAGACTGGCAGCTATATTCAAACTTGCGTTATTTTCCTACTTATCTGTCATTTGAAGTTTTGGTAAAAGCGTAGGTATGTGTGTTCATTACGTGTATTTTTAAAGTTGTCTTCTTTTGGAAGTTTGTGGGGGAAGGATCAAGTAGCTCCCTCATCGCCTTATGCAGTCCATTAAAATGGCCTATTGATAGTATCTCAGAATAGATCTTGGGGGTCTTTGTTTCTGCTGTTTCCCTTTAGTCCAGACAACTATCATTTACCGCATTATTCAGTAGCTTCTTACCTGTCTCCCTTTCATTTCACCCCTTGTACATTAGCAAATACAACACTTCTAACAGATAAATCAGTTACATTGTTCTTGCTGAGATAAAATGGCTTAGAATTACGTGAGTCTAAGCAGGAACAGTCAACTATGGCCTGTGGGCCAAATCCAGCCCACCACCCTGTTTGTTTTTTATGGTCCTTGAGCTAACAGTGGTTTTTGCAGTTTTAAAAGGTTGGGGACAAAGTCAAGAGTATTTCCTGACACATGAAAATGATATAAAATCCAAATCTCAGTGTCCATAAATAAAGTTTTCCTGGAACACAGCCATGCACATTTGATTATGTATTGTGAATGACTGCTTTTGCTCTAGACTTGTGGAATTGACTAGTATTAGAGAGACCATATTGCCCACAAAACAGAGTCCTTCTTGTTACTTTCTATCTCAACTCCTTCTTTCCTTTTTGTACTATTAAACTTATTTGTTTGTTTGTCTGTTTTTCAAATTAAATTTTATTTTTTTCATCGCGATAAATGTACCCTTTAATTCTCATCGCCTATTTCCCCCATCTCCTTACCCTCCTCCCCTCTGGTAACCATCTGTTTGTTCTTTATAATTAAGAGTCTGTTCCTTTGTTTTTTTCTCTCTCTTTTTTCCCTTTGCTCTTTCGTTTTATTTCTTAAATTCCATGTATGACTGTGATCATATGGTATTTGTCTTTTTCTGACTTCTTTTGCTTAGCATAATAGTCTCTAGCTCCATCCTTGTCGTTGCAAATGGCAAGATTTCATTCTTTTTTCTGGCTGAATTATATTACGTTGTGTATGTATACCACATCTTCTTTATCCATTCATCTGTCAATGGACGCTTGGACTCTTTCCATAATTCAGCTATTGTAAATAATGCTATAATAAACATAGGGGTGCATATATCTCTTCAAATTAGTATTTTTCTATTTTCTGGGGGAATACCCAGTAGTGTGATTCATTTGTCTGTTTTATCTGCCTGCCTACCTACTTACCTAATCATGCATTTTGGTCTTTCCATTATGATGTAAACTCTGTAAGTGCATCCACCATATTTGTCTTGTTTTATGGTTGTGTCTTCACTAAGTATCTAACGCATTCCTGGCTCATAGTAGGTGCTCAATAAGTATTTGTCCTGTCAACTCATGAACAGAGGAGGCTTTACTTACATTAGCCTAGAGATATCAGAGAAAATTTCTTGGGGGAAGTGATGGTGAGCTACCTGTAAAAGGTCATATAGGCATGTGGGGAGGGGGAGGGTACAGAAAAATAGACCTTTCTGAAAGCCTGAAGTTAATGGAGATGTTTGGGTAGAAATGTAAACTGATAGGCACCCTTGTCCTGAAAAGAGGCCTCTCAGTTAATCCTGACAAGGGAATTCTCAAAGTTTCTTCTCTTGAGAGTCCTGCCCTCTTGCTTTCATTGGTAGTGTGTCCACCTACTTCCCTTTTTGCTTTATCTCTTCTTTTCTTGCTGTCCCCACTGAGCCCTTGTTTCTTAAGGAGATCAGAGAAACTCCAAAATAATTTTTATTTCCCAAAGGCAATCTCATCAAGTCCCTTTAAAGTGAAATTAATCACATTTTTAATATAAATTTTTTTATTATTGTTTGATGTGATGCAATCAGACTTTATTATATAGAATTAATTACTGATTTTTGTATTTCCTCTTGGTATCTTAAAGACAAGCTTTCTTTTGAATTAAATGTATTTAGATTTAAATATGTGTATATTTTTAACGTGGAAAGTCCCCACCTAATCTACCTCTTGGCTTATCTTCCCTCAGCTGGGGGAAGACCTACCACTGAGAATTTGGAATATATAGTTTCAGACATTTTACTAAACACATAGAAATTACATACATAAACATTTATATGTCCATATTTATATGTACATCCATGGAAATATGTAGGTTTTATTTTTTTAATGGAATGCACATAAATGACATTAGAGAACATCTTTCCATGTTTGTATGGTGATAGATCTCATTTTTAAAAACGTATACAATCTAATTTGTTTAACTGATCTGTTAATGAATATGAAGTTTTCCATTTCTTTTCTTTCTAGTCAGAAATAGTACAACACTGAATGTCTTTGTGTGCATTACGTTTTATAGATGTGTAAGTTTTTCTATAGGTTTAAATTCCACAAGTGGATTTTTGAGTTCAGAGGGCTTATTTACTTAAATTTTTGACAAATGCTGTCATAGTACCTTCCAGAAAGAGTGCACTAAATTGTCTTCTTTCTAGCAGTGTAAAAGAACACTTGTTTTTCATAACTGTTATACTCTGAGTTGTCAGTTTTTTTAATCTTTCCTACTTTGGCGATGAAAAAATACAATTTATTGCATTTGCATTTCTTTGATTTTTAGTGTGCTTGAACTTTTTTCAGCAGAACTTAGAGGTAACAGCTGAGCTGACCATTGTTTTATATGTCCTGTTTGTTTTTTGTTTACTGCCTATCCAGGCCTTTGCTCATGCTCATTTCCCCCTGAAAATGTGGACAGTAAGTACATAAGGTCACTAGGTGTCACTAGAATCCCATTTTGTTGGGCTATTTCTGGGCGTGTTTTTTTCTGAGAGCAGACCGCTGTGTAACAGCAACCGATAAAATTCTGACGGTTCCTTTGGACACTAGACAGTTTTATATTGAAGAAAGAGGGAGTGAAGGCAAAAGCAATAAAGGTCAAGTTGGCTGTCAGTTCTGTGGAGGAAGGCTGATCTAACAGGTCCGTTGGAAATACAGTTTACAGGCATTTGTTTTTGCCTATTTGAGAGCGGGTCATTGCCCACATGCCCCACCACCCCTGCATGTCGTGTTTCCTACAGACAAGCACATTTTCTTGCATGACCCCACGCGGCCACTCACTTTAGGAGGTTAATATAGACACCACCGCCGCTGAGTTCTGAGTCCGCTCTAGTCTCACCAGCCGTCGAAGCCGTGCACTACAGCAGACGGCTCCCAGCCCCCTGCAGACGTGCACCGTGCTCCTGGTCAGCCCAGCTCCTCATCTCCCTCACTTGGGCCGTACCTGCATCATCTTTCTTTGGCTTTCGTGCTTTTACTGTTGTTGAAGATTGTGAGTAGCGATGTGTGGTGTCCCTCAGTTTGGGATTACCTGGTGTTTCCTGATGAGATTATCTGAGTTCTGCATCTCTTGCCTGAATAACCCTCTTGGTGTGGGGTGGTGCTGGTGGTGTTTGCAGTGGTGCCTGTCAGGCCTCTGCACTGGGAGGAAATACGGCCCCGCCCCCCTGCCCCTCATCCCCCATGTTTAGTGTGGCATTTGCGGGGAGGTACTTTGAACTACATCACTAACCGTTCCTCATCACACTCTGTGTGTGTGTGTCTCCTTACTCTATTCACTGGGTTGTAATCCATTGCTATCATTGTTTCTTTTAAGGTTTAGATTGTCTTTGATTGGCCAGGGTCGCCCATCCAGTTGACTTCTGTGTTATTTTACCTGTTTACCATCATTCTGTGAATGCCTCTTTTCTTTCTTGCACAACAATTTCATCCAAGCTGCTTCGTACCTTCTCTTTCCCAGCCCTGGATTCAGCTTCTTCTCCAGGGATCCCTGGTTCCTTTTACTGGAAATGGTATTTTGAACTGGTAGTCTGGGTGCTAGGGTGCACTCTGTTCCATCAAGTGTTGCTGCTCCCACACCCTCTCGTGGACAGAGGTAGTTACACATGTGCGAATGTGTGCCCGAGTATTTATAACTCCGTGTGTAGTGAGCCAGGTCCCCACTGATACCTGCAACATCAGTCCCAAACCAGGGGTTCATTCTAGTCCTCATCTTCTTCTCCCAGTGTTTGTAGCTTTGTTCTCAGGCTGTGAGAAACCTGACTCCTGTTATCCTTGTTAGCAGGGCGGTTAATCAAGTAGGTGGGTGACTAGTGTCTTTTCCAGGGCCATGTCCTTCCCTGCACAGACCCCCTCATCTGCTCAGGCTTGGATTCCCCTCTGCACTGGGCCTTTTCTCTGCACAGATGTCCTCTTTACTCCACTGGCCCCCACATGTGGGAACCCTTTACACCCGTTCAAATTCTGATACCTCTCACTGTGCCTTGCCCCTCCCTCTATGTGGACACCTTCCTCTGCCTGCCTGAGCTCCGGCACCCCATGCTGGGCCATCCTCCACATGGATGCCCGCCCCCCTCAGGCTCTGGGAAGCCCCACAGTGGATAACACAAATCTTGTAGGGGTCTGCCCTCGCCTCACCTGTATGGCTCTGGAATGGAATAGGCAGGTGGGAGGGAAGGGTGGAAGGGCAGATTTCTTACCTACTCTTACATTGAGAGCACATGCAGAGGGATTGCTGCAATGTGGGAAATGAGCTCACAGAGTTCAAAATTATCCTTAAACTTTTAAAGTTTCTTAAGCGTATTCCTGTGATTAAAAGCTGTGTGTTGGTAGGACAGGTGTTTTTAAAAACCTGCCAATTAAGTTTTTCTGTTTGTAGCAAACTTTCAGTGTTCTGTGTTTGTTAAAAGCAAAGCAACACCCAAATTATCTACTGTTACCAATTAAAACATCAACTCAAAAGTAAGACATTTTTCCTATCTCAGACAGCATAGGTTTATTGAAAAGATAAGACCTAATATTCATAAATCAGTCAGTAAATAATATCAGAATAATGGGTTTCTTGTAGTTTTATTTTATTTTATTTTTTCTTTCTTTCTTTTTTTTTTTTCTTGTAGTTTTAGAGCAACAGTTCTCAAATCATGGTCCAGGGACTTTATGGTCCCCAGACCCTGTAAGGGGTCAGCAGGGTTGAAACTTTTTATATTAGTAAGATGTTATTTGCCTTTTTCCCCTCTCATCTTCTCAGGAGGGTACAGTATTGTTTAGGGGGCATGGCATACATAGTACATGGAATGCTGAAGCAGATGTGAGAATCCAGCTGTTTATTGACATTTGCAAAAATGTATGGCCATGCCACTTTTCTCCCTAACTTTTTCCTGTTTTGGGAAATACTTTTCATAAAAGCTATTATTTGTGTTGATATGTATTGAGTTTTATTATTGTTCTTAAATGAATTAACAATTACGTATTTTAAGAACTGCTCAGTTTTATTTATTTATTTTTGAGAACCGCTCAGTTTTATTTGTTACAGTAAATATCCATACATATAACTCACATAGAAAGGCTTTGAGGTCCTTGAATTTTTTAAGAGTGAAAGAGATTTTGAGTCCAAAATACTGCTTCACAGTTCAGTTTGTGTCTATGGTTTCGGACAACTGTTTGAGCTCCCACTGTGACTGCGGGTCTTGCTTTGTGTGTGTGTGTGGGGGGGGGTAGTGTGCACACATCCCTTTTCCTCACTCGTCCCCTGAGGGAGGTCCTCCATTGTCTTGTTCCATTTTACTGTTGAAAGGGCTTCTCCTCCTACAGGTCAGATTCCTACAGGTCAGATACTTTTCCATTGCCCTGGCTTTTGAAGAGGTAGTGAGTGAAGGCAACAGGGAAGGGGCTGGTGACACAGGGTGCGTTTGGCATACCCAGTGGGGTTGATCCTGGTGCAGTAGAGGGTTTGTCCTGAGGGCGGAATGGGAGGGCCGCTAGAGCAGGCTTGCAGCGGGAAGTGCCACCATTCCTTAGCTCTCAAGGGAGAAAGAGCTCTTTGGAATGGAGCCCCGGCAGGGCTTCCCAGAGGGAAGGATGACACAAGCTGCTTTGTTCCCTGTTGGCTCTGAAGTAGCAGCAACTGAAGATCAAAAAAGTTGGTTCTGCTTTTAGGGGCATTGCTTGAAACACTTTTCTGCTCAACCACTAGATGGGAGGACAGTGTTATTTTACATTTCTGAAGAAAAGCAGAAATCCAGCTAGTGAACTTTTTTTGGTTTATTCAGTAGATTTTGATTGCGTGCCTGATAAACACAGGTTTTAATGTAGTGCTGTTTAGTATTTTACTAAACACGTGAACACACAAGTTGTTTGCATGCATAGAATGACATCACCAGTATTACGGGCCACTTGTTTCTTTATTGTGAAAGGTCATATATAAACCCAAGGTAGATTCAGAAGTGTGTCTCTGCATCTTTCCATGCTACCAAGTGACAGATAAATTGTTGGGATACTTATTGCCAGTAAGGACTGAATATATCTTCTTCATCACCCGGGTCAGGCACACATTTTTCCCAGTTGAATCAAGCCTTTCCCCCAAACTGCTAACTAGTAGAGGATACTTACGAGTTTTGTGAACTTGGGCAAATGATCTCCTGTGAGCTTCAGTGTCCTCAGTGGTCAAGTATGAGAAAATAATATGACGGTATTTATCTACCAGGTTTGGTGTGAGGTTCTTGTGAGCTGGCTGAGCTTTATGATGCTGCTGATTATAACTTAAATATCATGTATATGATGGTGCAGTTATCCTGATTCTTTTCATCCAAGTCTTATGTCAGGATGCTTCCTGGCCACCTCCCTTTTGCTGTTTTGTTGCTTATAACAGTGGGAGATAGGTGATGTTTCACTTGAGTAAGAAGAAGCTGGTAGACCCTGCTCAGGGTACAAATTGGTCATTAACGGACCTTTGTTTAAAAAGAGGCATTCCTAAGACATATTTCTCTCCTTGTTCGCTTTATTATTGATGCCTGTTTCTCATTTCTTTCTTTGGATCCATTATTCTGTCTACCCTATTCACTATCTGTTTTCTGTGGGCTTAGATGATTACTTTGTTTCTTAAAAAAAAATCAACCTTATAAAAATGTAATTTACATAAAATGAAGTGTACCCATTTCAAGTATACAATTCACTGAGTTTTGACAAATGTACCTACCCATGTTACCACCACTACCACAGTCAAAATATTGTGAGCGTTTCCATCATCCCAAGAAGTTCGCTTGTGTCCCTCTGCAGTCATCTTCCCTGCCCCAAGCCTCCTTGTCCCCTTGATACAGTTGTACTATAGGGCTACTACTCGCCTGGTTTCTGGCCCTGTAGCATAGCTTTGCTTATTCTAGGGTCTCATTAAAGGGAACCATCCAGTATGTGTTGTTTTGTGCCTGCTTCTTTTGTTCAACATGATGTTTTTGAAGTTTATCTTTGTTGTTATGTGTATCAATATTTTAATTTTTTTTGTAGTTGAATGATATTCTATTGTATGGGTATACCACAGTTTGTTTATCCATTCACCTGTTAATGGATATTTGGGTAGTTTTCTGTTTTGGGTTATTATGAGTAAAGTTGCTATGAGTAATCACATTCTTGTCCTTACATGTTTTTATCACTTTTGGGCCATTACCCAAACTGTTTTCCAAGGTGATTGTATCATTTTACATTCCTACTTGCAGAGTATGACTATTCCATTTGCTCCTTTTTCACCAATACTTGGGATTTATCAGTCTTTAATTTTAGCCATTCTAGTGGATTTGTAGTGGTATCTCATGTGTTTATTTTTTTGTAGCAGTTTTTTGGATATAACTCACCCATTGAAAGTATACAATTCAGTGATCTCTTTTTGTTTTTAAAGATTTATTTATTTGAGAGAGGGTGAGCCCTCATGCTAGTAGGGGGAGGGGCAGAGGGAAAGAATCTCAAGCAGACTCCCCGCTAAGCCTGGAGCCCTACTGGGGGCTGGATCTCACAACCCTGAGATCATGCCCTGACGTGAAATCAATAGTCTGATGCTTAACCTGTGGAGCCACCAGGTACCCCTTGTTGTTGTTTTTAAGTAAACTCTATACTCAACAAGGGGCTCAAACTCATGACCTTGAGATCAAGAATCACATGCTCTACTGACTGAGCCAGCTAGGGGCCCTTATAATTCAGTGGTTTTTTTTAATATAATTACAGAGTTTTGCAGCCACCAACACAATTTAAAACATTCTCATCACCCTAGAATGCAACCTTGTACTCTTTACATCGCCCTCCATACCCACCAGCCGAGGGTAAATACTAATCTACTCTCTGTCTCCATGGATTTGCCTCTTCTGAACATGTCATGTAAGTGGAATCATATAATGTGTGGTCTTTGTGCCTGGCTGCTTTCTCTTAAAATAATGTTTTCAAGATTCTTCCATGTTGTAGCATTTATCAGAATTTCACTTTTTTTTATTATCAAAAAATATTCCATTGTGTGGCTATATCACATATATCCATATCATGTATGATTTGTAAGTATTTTTTCCCATTCTGTGGGTTGTTTTTATATGTCCTTTGCAGTTTCCTTTGGAGCAAAAGGTTCTGATTTTTATGAGGTCGAGTTAATTTTTTGTTTCCTATGTTTTTGGTGTTATTTAAGAAACTATTGACAAATCTGAGATCAGGAAGATTTACTTCTATATTTTCTTTTGAGAACTTTATCGTTTTAGCTCTGACAGTTTAGATCTTTAGTCCATTTGGAGTTAGTTTCTGTGCATGGTGTGAGGTATAGGGGTCTGATTTCATTCTTTTTTGTGTGGGTATCTGGTTGTTCCAGCATCATTGTTGAAAAGATGATTCTTTCCCAGTGACTTTTGTCATAATTAACCAGGGGCTCCTGGGTGCTGTAGTGGTTTAGGCCTCTGACTCTTGATTTCGGTGGTGATCTCAGGGTTGTGAGTTCTGCTTTAGCCTCTGTGCTCAGCAGGGAGTCTGCTTGAGATGCCCCAGCCCCCATCGCTGCTCACACTCCCTCTTTCTCTCTCTTAAAAAAAAAAAAAAAAAAAATCAGGACACCTGGGTGGCTCAATCGGTTAAGCGCCTACCTTCAGCTCAGGTCATGATCCAAGGGTCCTGGGATCAAGTCCCACATCGGTCTCCTTGCTCAGCTTGGAAGCCTGCTTCTTCCTCTACCTCTGCCTGCCTGTGCTGTCTCTTTCTGTCTCTCTGACAAATAAATGAAATCTTAAAAAAAAAAAAAAAAAAATCAATCAGCCATATATTTGAGGATCCTCTCTGGCTTTAGTGTGTATTTCCCTGATGACTTGTACTAAGTGTAAGATCCTATGCTTAGTGACTGTTTGTCTTTGATTTAAATCTTTTGGCCATTTGTAAAAATTAGGTTTTTGTCTTTTTAATATTGAGTTATAGGCTATTTTTGTACATTATTCATATCAATATTTTTGGTCAGATACACAACTGTAAATATCTGATCTCAGTCTATGACTAACTTTTCATTTTCTTTGTTGTGTCTTTCAGAACACACCAGTTTTTTTTGTCGAAGTGCAGTTTTTCATTTTCTTTTTTTTTTTTTTTTAAAGATTTTATTTATTTATTTGAGAGAGAGAGAGAGTGAGCGAGAGTGAGAGCACAAGAGGGGAGAAGATCAGAGGGAGAAGCAGACTCCCCGTGGAGATGGGAGCCCGATGTGGGACTCGATCCCAGGACTCCGGGATCATGACCTGAGCCAAAGGCAGGTGCTTAACCAACTGAGCCACCCAGGCGCCCTGATTTTCTTCTTTTATGCTCTTTGTGTCTTTGATGTTCTGTCTGAATGTCTTGACTTACTTTGAAATCATGAATTTTTTCTTCCATTGTCTTCTAGGAGTTTATGGTTTTGGCCTTTATGTTTAGTTCTGTGACCTAGGGCACGCGTGTGTGCACATGTGTGTGTTTAAGATGAGGTCAGAGTGTTTCTACAGTGAAGACATTTGCTCCTTCAGAAAATATCTTTTGAGTACTTACTCTGCCAGGCCTTGGCATTGTTGTTGTAACTAGACAGGCGTATTCACTCCCCTCGTGGAACTTCGTTTTAATGAAAGAAACAAGATTTACAAGTGCAGGGTTTAGTGAATCCTCTGAAGGGAACAGGAGGGGCTGAGCCACAGCGCCCGTTTGGAGTTGGTTACCCTCCTGACACAGTGGCTTGGGAGACGTCTCGGAGCTGGCGACCTGTGAGCTGAGGTGAAGAAGACGTGAAGGAACCAGGTGTTCAGAGACTTGGGGGGCAGTTGTCTGAGGAATAGAAGGTCGTGGCCTGCGACGGGGTGATGCATCAGTGCTTGGGATCTCTGGGGAGAGGAAGCTTAGAGGCAGGGACCTGCTCCTGCAGGGTTGCGGAAGGGATTTGAATTTTATGCGTATCTCTGTCTTTTTTCTCAGCATGCCCTCTCAGTGCCAGACCTACACCTGGGGCTATCTGCTGGGGGAATTCTTGTGGATGAAGCACGACACCTAAGTGTAAATAGGTTCAGGCCTGATCTTGCTGTCCTCTCTTCACTATGTCCTGACTTCATTTTCTGTCTTGATTTAGGTGCCATTTCTTTCCCTGTTATGCCAGCCAGAGCCCTTTGAATCAGAATGCCTAGTTTCCTGTTCCCATCCTGTTATGGAGAGAGGGCCCCTCACACACAGGAAAGAGAGAAGTCAGCTATTATTACAAGGCTTGTAGTGAAACAGTGGTCCCTTTTCCACCCCTTCCCCCAGTTCCTGCTCCCCAGGGGTAATGCCTCTCCACCTGTGCCTCTTGCTGCAGCTCTGGCTTGACCTCTGTATTCCCAGGTACCGCGGCTCCACTGCTGCCTTGACTTTCCAGTTTCCAGCACTGTCTAGACTTTGTAGTTTGGAAATGCAAATTTAGCTCTCCCAAGTGCTGCGTTTTGGGGGACCCCACGCCACGTACGTGCACCTGTTCATTGCATCCACACTGCTTCTCTCCTGATTCCAGAATAAAATCAGCAGCTGATGAGCTAAATCAGTTTTGCTTTACATTATTACGACTGGGAAAGTCGTTTTTAGCTGAATCTGAAAATACACACAAATACATTTCCTTTTGTGTGAAACTTTGTCCTACCTGAGCTCAGCCTGGTATCCTTGAGTCTAGCGCGTCCCTGGTCCAGGTTGTCTGAAAACTGAGCCCGTCACCTGCTTTGGTGGCAGGAGTGAGTGGGGTACAGTGGCCGTGATTGTGGGCGCAGTTAGGGGTTCAGCTGGTGCCCCTCAGACCCATCCTTGATGCTGGAGCCCTTGAGGTGTGAGGAGAGGCGTTCAGTCCCTTGTCCTCCCTCATCCAGCTTCCAGGCTCGGGTTTCCTTTTCTATATTTGCTTTTCAGTTCCCTAGACATCTCTTATCTACTCTTTATTTCTGTTAGTCTGTGTCATTTTGTTTTACTTTACTGTCATTTGAATGGGGTTTCGGGGGCATGAGAGAAAAACATATGTGCTCAGGCCACCAGTTGTAACAAGAGCTCAAGAACGTTCCTTTTTTTTTTT
>JAPYYM010001238.1:0-13692 GCA_028534135.1 Potos flavus | reverse complement strand
AGAGGAATGTTGAAAAGAAAACCAAAGTTGGTGGCGTCACAATTCCAGACTTTAAGCTCTATTACAAAGCTGTAATCATCAAGACAGTATGGTACTGGCACAAAAACAGACACATAGATCAATGGAACAGAATAGAGAGCCCAGAAATGGACCCCCAACTCTACGGTCAACTAATCTTTGACAAGGCAGGAAAGAATATCCAATGGAAAAAAGACAGTCTCTTCAACAAATGGTGTTGGGAAAATTGGACGGCCACATGCAGGAGAATGAAACTGGACCATTTCCTTACACCACACACAAAAATAGACTCAAAATGGATGAAAGAAATCAATGTGAGACAGGAATCCATCAAAATCCTTGAGGAGAACACAGGAAGCAACCTCTTCGACCTCAGCCGCAGCAACTTCTTCCTAAAACACCCCCAAAAGCAAGGCAAGCAAGGGCAAAAATGAACTCTTGGGATTTCATCAAGATCAAAAGCTTTTGCACAGCAAAGGAAACAGTCAACAAAATGAAAAGACAACTGACAGAATGGGAGAAGATATTCACAAATGACATATCAGATAAAGGGCTATTATCCAAAATCTGTAAAGAACTTCTCAAACTCAACACCCAAAGAACAGATAATCCAATCAAGTAATGGGCAGAAGATATGAACAGACATTTCTGCAAAGAGGACGTTCAAATGGCCAACAGACACATGAAAAAGTGCTCAACATCACTCGGCATCAGAAAAATATAAATCAAAACCACAGTGAGATACCACCTCACACCAGTCAGAATGGCTAAAATTAGCAAGTCAGAAGACAACAGATGTTGGCGAGGATGCGGAGAAAGGGGAACCCTCCTATACTGTTGGTGGGAATGCAAGCTGGTACAGCCACTCTGGGAAATAGTATGGAGATTCCTCAAAATTTGAAAATAGAGTTACCCTTCGACCCAGCAATTGCACTACTGGGTATTTACCCTAAAGATACAAATGTAGTGATCGGAAGGGGCACGTGTACCCGAATGTTTATAGCAGCAATGTCCACAATAGCCAAACTATGGAAAGAACCTAGATGTCCATCCACAGATGAATGGATAAAGAAGATGTGGTATATATATACAATGGAATACTATGAAGCCATCAAGAGAAATGAAATCTTGCCATTTACAATGACGTGGATGGAACTAGAGGGTATTATGCTGAATGAAATAAGTCAATCAGAGAAAGACAATTATCATACGATCTCTCTGATATGAAGAATTTGAGAGGCAGGGCGGGGGGTTATTGGGGGTGGGAGAGGGAAATGAAACAAGATGGGATCAGGAAGGAGACAATGTATAAGAGACTCCTAAACTCACGAAACAAACAGGGTGACTGGGGGGTAGGTGCAGGTAGGGATAGGGTAGCTGGGTTATGGACATTGGGGAGGATATGTGCTATGGTATGTGCTGTGAAATGTGTAAGCCTGATGATTCACAGACATGTACCCTGGGGCAAATAATACATTATGTGTTAATTAAGAAAGAAAGAGGGGCGCCTGGGTGGCTCAGTGGGTTAAAGCCTCTGCCTTTGGCTCAGGTCATGATCTCAGGGTCCTGGGATCGAGCCCCACATCAGGCTCTCTGCTCAATAGGGAGCCTGCTTCCCCCTCTCTCTCTGCCTGCCTCTCTGCCTACTTGTGATCTCTCTCTCTGTGTCAAATAAATAAATAAAATCTTTAAAAAGAAAGAAAGAAAGAAAGAAAGAAAGAAAGAAAGAAAGAAAGAAAGAAAGAAAGAAAGAAAGAATATATAAAATGTTAAAAGTCTACATGCATTAAATTACAAAATGCTTTTCCTTATCTGATTTTATTTTAATTAACTATTACATATTTTATGCCATTTTATGGTTATGATTAAATCCTGAATCAACATATTTTCTAAAATCTCTGATAACACTATAATGTTCTTTAATTTTTGTGAACACTGAAAGATGGAAAAATGTATCAAATTGGGATGTGCCTCTATGAATTATTTACTCTATAATCAAACACCAAGTAATTATAATCCAAGTATTAATTGAACTACACACATGTGTTTTGGGAAAAATGTGTTTTTCTATTTATCTTGTAAAATGAATCTAGAGAGACAATTTCTATCTTGCAGTAGCAAAATAAATACAATTATGTACAGTATTTCTAAAACACAGCCAACAATTTGTGTGTATATGTGACTCAATTATATTTTTACATTTAGAAAAAAATTTGAAACAAACTCAGTTTTAGTAAAAGTGACAAGTACATTACAAATAGCTTTTTCTAAGTAAGTTGCTGATATGATGTTCCATCACTCATGAACACATTTTAGTGTATATTTCTAATGATCACTTTCTAGAAAACCATAATGTAAACATAAACATCAAGGATTGATGTTAACATATTACCACCATCTACTCCAAGACCATTGAAATTTCTTCAATTATTTTAGTAATATCAATTACAAGAAAGACAGTGTAGAATTACACATACACATTGATGTGTTATGCCACTGTAGTTTCATTCAATCTGGAATAGTTCCCAGTTTTTCCTTGACTTTCATGATCTTGACACATGGGATATTAAAAGCTAGTTGTTTGTATAATGCCCTTCAATTTGGGATTCTCAGATATTTCATCATAATTAGATTCAGATTAAGCATCTTTGGCAGGTTTAACAAAAAAGTGATGCTGTGTCCTTCCTATCCAACCCTGTAAGGGAACACCATTTCAATTTGTCTCATTACTTGTTTATTGATTTTGATTTTGAACACTTGATTAAGATGACACATGCTAGTATCATCCATTCTAAAGTTACTTTTTCCCCTCTTTTTTTGTATATATAAGTACTTGGGATAGAGCTATTCTGAGACTTTTTCAAGCTATTCACTAATTTATATTAGTATAGACTCATGAATTATTTTTATTTAATGGGGCGTAATCTATTAATGACATCCTCTTGATATTCAAATTTTCACAGTGAGAATCTCTTTACACTGACTTCTGTATTCTTTGGCATGTACTCATCACTCTTTGAATCTTCCTTGTTTTCTGGCCTAGAAAATATCTTGCATCACATTTTTGTACTTTCTTTCTTCCACTCCTGGAGTGAATTCTTTCTCTAAAGATTCTTGGATTGTTTTAATGGAGAACAGAGTATAGAAAAGAGGATTTTGCTGCTAGGTGTGCTCATTGCTATTGGTGTGTCACCGCTCATAGGAACATTGCAGTAGACAGAGCTGGGAATGTACACACATATATATGCATAAACACATATTTGCATTTATTGTCACATTTATTTAGGTATGTTGAAAGTTCTGAGTTTACAACGATATCTCTCATTTGAATCCAACAGCACAAGGTTTATTCTATTTCTACCCACTTGCCACTTGCATGCCAGTCTCATACTTCTTTGGGGCTTTAAAATCCAATAGTGGATTCTCCCCCCTACTTTGATTTTCTTATTACCTCCACTTGTATATTGATTCCCTACTCTGAACTACCATCCCCACATGGATATTTTCTTTACTTCTCTTTGGGTATTACATCCTAAACCACTCTGTAACCTCCCCAAGTGGATAGACACTCTTCTCACTCTATTCTAATTTCAAATTTTGGGGCTGGGCAGCTGCTGCCATTTTGATATCTCTCCTGCACAAGATTAATTTCTTTCTGTTCTGGTACCAATAGCCCTTGCTGGGCTGTCTTTTTCATTTGAACACCATCTTTACTCCCTTTGGTCTCTGATCCAGATTATGAAGCACCTTGACTCCTCATCCACATACTTACACACATAAGCACCTGCCTTGCTCAGCCCTACCTATTGGTTTGTGAATTGGCGTGTTCAGGAAGATAAAGAGAAAAGGAAGAACAGCTACAGTTTATTTTGATATATTGAATCATATGTTAGAATAACAAAATCTATAGAATCAGCCAAATTTTAAATCTTACAAAAACAAATACTGCACATAGCACAAACATTGTGACATACTATCTATGAATATTGAATATTTTAAATAAAAGTCTCCTAATGTAAGCTCTATTTTATTTCATTGTATTTTTTAAAGATTTAATTATTTATTTTAGAAAGAGAGCACACACACGAGAGTGGGGGGAGGGGTAGAGGGAGAGAATCCTCAAGCAGGCTCCCTGCTGAGCGTGGAGCTTTACACTGGGCTCAATCCCACCACCCATGAGATCATGACCTGAGCCGAAACCAAGAGTTGATGCTCGACCGACTGAGCCACCCAGGAGCCCCAAGGAGGCTCCATTTTAAATCTAGCTATTCACCATGTATTAATAATATTAGACTAAATATATTTTTGCTATCATAAAGAAGTTTCTTGAATTATACAATTACAAAGTCAAATTATTGTTTGATATAGAAAATTTAAAGGAAGCCTGAAAGTTACAGTAAATCAGTAAGTTATATGTTGAAGTTATATTTTTTTAATAAATTCACATAAGTTTACTGCTAAAATATTAGTATGAGATATAATCATTTTAAAACTTATTTTGTTCTAAAGTATCAAAATAAGAAATATAATAAAGAGTCAATGTTACATATACACTATCTATATATATTAAGGAGTCAAAATCTTTCATGACTATGTCATAATATTAATGAATTTATTTCTGGACTTGATGTTTAATCTTCCACTGATCCAAATGTCTATTTCAGAACTGGTCTGTATAGTATTGATTTGATAGACTTATAAAATAGCTGGTTATGCCCAAATCCATAACATCAGTAAGATAATATGTGAATATATTGACCATAGCAGGATGTCAATAATGTTGATCAATGATAATTAAAGATAATCTGAGAAATCATAATTTACCACAAAATATTTGTAATAAATCAAACCACATCAGGCTACCTCAGAATGAGCAACTTTATACTAGGCTTTACGTATCGTGAAAAGAGAAGACTCAGAAAATTTATTTAAAAATAACAACAGTGTATAATTTAAAGACACAAGACTCAATACAAGCATCTTTGGGAAACAGTTAAGATGGCTAAAAACTAAACAGTTAAGATGGCTAAAAACTAAAAAACATAAAACATAAAACTAAGACTTTTATGGTAAAATTATGCCGGGGGAAAGGGACTAAGAATTATGAACCTCAAATATGAATAAAATTATACAAAACATTTTACATCAATTTATATAAAGAACAATCTGACAGACCTGAATGTTGGGATGTGACTACAGATGATATATTACTGTTGGGATTCTAAGTGGGTTCTATTTCTGAAGGCTGACATATTATATACCCCACAACCTAAAAATTCTATTTGCCAGTATATACCAAGGGAAGACTTGACCATATGTACTCTAGAATACTTTGCCAAGAATGTTCATAGCAGTACTTCTCATAGCAACAAATTTCAGAAAACAAATTTGATTTCATTGGCAGAGAAATGGATGTATGAGCAAAACAGAATATTATAAGGCTGTAACATGACTGAATTAGGACAAATACAATAATATAGACAAACCTTAAAAGGTAGTAGTAATAGAAAAATAATTAAGTGCCAAGAATGTGCACTGAACATGATACCCCCTTTCTAGGAAAAAAAAAAAAATGTGTGCTAATTTGTGTGTGCTTTTGTCCCTTTTAATAATATATATAAGTACATGAAAACTATAAAACAATGATTACAAGAATCAAAATGTTTTCCAGGTGAAATGCTAGGTAATAATGGTGCACATGGAGCAGATAGGTCAAATTTCTCAGCAAGTTCACTGGTATTTATTAACTCATGAAAACAAGATAACCAATGTGAATAAATAAATACGAGAAGATTGTTAAGTATTTAAACAAGATTATAATGTGAACAGAAGAATGTGATAATTCTATGTAACCAGGGCTCATTAAAAAAAAAGTATACCTATTTGTATTAGAACATTTGTAACCAATCTCAAAGTGCTAATCAGTTTTCTTTTTTTTTTTCTTTTTCAATTGGGTTGTTGGTCTTTTTTCCCAGAAATGTTTCGTTTTTTTTTTCAATTTTAATTCCAATATAATTAATACACAGTGTTATATTAGTTTCAGGTGTACATTATAATGATTCAATAATCTATGCATTACTCAGTGCTCATCACAGTAAGTATGCTCTTAATCCTCTTCACCTATTACACCCAACTCCTGACCTACCTCTCCTCTGGCGACCAGCAGTTTGTTCCCTATACTTAAGAGATTCTGTTGTTGTTTGTCTCTTCTTTTGTTTGTTCAATTGTTTTGTTTCTTTATGAGTGAATTAATATGGTATCTGTCTTTCTCTAATTCACTTATTTCTCTTAGCATTATGCAAACTGGTGCAGCCACTGTGGAAAACAGTATGGCAGTTCCTCAAAAATTTTAAAATAGAATTACCATATGATCCAGTAATTCCACCTCTGGGTATTTACCCAAAGAACATGAAAACACTAATTTGAAAAGATATTTGTACTCCTATGTTTATTGCAACATTATTTATATCAGCCAAATTATAGAAGCAACCCAAGTACTAAAAAGTTTTTAATAGTAGTTTTATTGCTTTTCTTTTAAGTGTTTAAAAATTCTAAAAATGTTTAAAAAAATCTGAAGAATCCTCATTGTAAAGAGTGTTAGAGTCATCAATCAATTTAAATTTCAAAGGAAATGTAGTTCTTGAAACTAAAGCATGTGATTTAATAGTTATTTAAGCATTATGGGTGTTGGACTCTTGTGAATAGTAGGGCATCCACACAGGGATAGGTGGCAGTGATGTGGTATAGTGTGAGGGACATGAGAAGTGGAACAGTTCAGGGGTGCAAACTGAGATGGAGTCTAGTACTGTATTGGTGATTCCACATGGGAGGTTAGGGGTACAAGCTCAGGAGTAGGGTGTCAGTGTTCAGTTAGTTTGAGGAGGAAGGCATTCATGCATTTTTCCAAACTGGAATTGATGAGGAGAGACTTTTGCATGATGGAAGTGGTGACTCACTGGGGGGTGTCAGAGTCCAGAATAGTGTCTATACACTGTGCCAGTGCTTGGTTACATACTGCAAAACAGATCAAACAAGTAAGCATATTGAGAAAAAAGAGAGACTGATATTTTCTTTGCCTGAGAAGGGGAGTTAGTTACAAATATGGAATTAGAGAAATTAGTGTGCTCACTGGTTTAAATTTTTTTTTTTATTTTTTTTATTTTGAGACAGAGAGAGAGAATGAGAGCGACAGTGTGCTGGGAGGTGAGAGGGACAGAGGGAGAGGGAGAAAGAGAATCTCAGGCAGACTCCATGCTCAGTGAAGATCCAGATGTGGGGCTCAATCTCATAACCCTGAGATCATGACCTAAGCCAAAATCAAGAGTCGGATGCCTAACTGAGCCACCCAGGTGCCCGAGGGTGCTCACTGATTTTGATAGATGTTGATAAATAGATGTGTGTGTGTGTGTGTGTGTGTGTGCGCGCGCGCGCGCTTGCACGCGTGCGCGCGTGTGCACTCATGCATGAATTCTTACAAGAAGCTCATTTCATCCACCATAAGGGTATGGGCAAGGCGCCATGAAGGTCTAGATCTTAGTATCCAAAAATTGTTTTCCAGAAACCAGAATTCCTCGAAGAAATTTTAGGTTGCAGTGCTAAGGTGGGAAACTACAAGGGGAGACTGGGATATGTTTTTTACTAGAAAATAAGAACCCAAAGAGTGATTGGACCATAACAAAAGTCGCGAAAGTCAGCCTAAAACTTTTCCATGGGCTAAATATGGAACACTTCAAGCATCAAAATAATAACGGGAATGGATTCTAACTCATTAAGTTCAATAGGAATCCACGAGTCCACTGGGAAACAGATAAGTGAACTCTGCTTGAAAATAAGGATGATTGTGAGTAACTGGAGTACAGAAATTATACAGGGTTAGTTAGCTGCTTCATCAGATCTGGAAACAATACTGGGCCAGAAAACCACAAAGAAAAAAATGAGTGCACCAGAGATAAGAATTCTACAAGAGGTTTTAGTTTTAATAATGTAAATAATGGGGCCAGAGTTGGGCGTTATCTACAATCTTGTAAAGTTCTTAGGGCTGTTTAAGTTTATAGAACCATGAAATTTCACTACAAACCAAAAACATCTTGAAAAGAAAGAAATGTTACTATGTTTAACTGTCACCTTTCAAAGTGACCAGATTTATGTATTACATTAACGCGGTTGACTGTTACTTTAGATATCATGAAACATATCTCCCAGTATTTACACTGTTACATGGTACCTTCTCAAATTGATCCTGGTTAGCCCTATGATTGCATAAAACATTAAGATAAAATATACTAAATATTTCTAGATTATGGATCTACATTTCTATTATATGATTCAGAAAAAAAATGTTTGTTGGGGAGGCAGCTATAGATAAGCAAATGAGCAAAATGTTAATATGAATAAAGGTAAACAAGTTTTTGTTCTGTTTTGCATCTTGTCTGTAACTATGAAAATATGGAAATACAAAAAATGGCACTTAATTTATTATTTTTTTTTGCTGAGTTGCAGGTTTTTCAGAGACAATTTACACAAATTAAAGCCATTAGGTAATGGATAGGTATATACAATAAAAATCTCCTCTTGGCAGAAACAATCGCTTCCAGATTTTAGCAAAGCTGAAAACAGACGTCAGCTAAGCATTTTCTAAAATACAGGGCTAAAACATTCTCCTCAGCTCTGGCACCTTGGTGTTTTACTCATGCTATCTTCTAAGTTCTGTGAAATGAGAAAGGTATTTCATACTATTGCCCTCCTGCATCCAGCCATTAAGAACAGAATGTTGAATTTGATAGGTGTTCAAATAAATGTTAATTCGCTCTCACACAATTGCCTGCCTGCCTTCAAAAAAACAAAACAAAACATACATATCGGAAATATCCAAGATGATGGAACGGAGCTTCTTGCTATTATCAAAGGAAAACTCATGTGAAAACTGAACCCAGCTCTCGGTATTATTAATGATGTACTCTACTCCTCTGAGATAATATGTAGATAACCATTCATTGCCATATATTCCCTCTCCCTCGATATTGAGTTTTCTATTGATTGTTGAACTTTTCACCTCCAACTACTTACTTACCAGTTTCATTAATATTAGTTCATCTCATTTTATTTTTATTCTCATATTATACACAGAGATGAAAAATAAAGCCTTATATTAAGCAGTGACAAAAATAAAAAGCATTTAATTGCCTCTGGTTCTTTCTCAGCCTCAACAAGGCCATTTTCAAATACAGAAATATTGTTTATCATTTTTAATGCTGTCTTGAGGTTTGCAAATATAACAGGATTTATGCGCCCTCTATTCTTGTAGTGAGAAAATCTAAGAACAGTATACATTTATGCAGATAGGCAAGTGGGAAATAAAATAATAAGTTTGTGCATATTTTTAGAATCTGAACTCAGACTTCAAAGTTGTAAAGAGTCAGTGTCTAAAAAGTGGTAAGCAACTTATTTTACAGAGCACTTTAATAGCGCTGTGAAATCTATTGTTATATATACTATTATATACTTGTTATATCTACTGAAAGGAGAGTTTCAGTGAAATGTGCCAAGTGTTAGTTTTAGTCAGCCATAATGAGAACAGTTAGGGTACTGGTGAGTCAAATTTAATTCCAGATTTCTCTTCAATTGAGCCATCACAGACCTCATATATTATAAATATAGCCAGTACCTCAAGATTTAGACAATGTAAAACATGAAGAATTATACAACAAGAAATAACAAACCTTGAAATGAAAGTCAGCATCCTATAGAGATGAATTTTACTTGGAGGTTGCATACTAGAGCAACACCATTTTTAAATATCACATCTGTCCATGTTAGAATTTTGTTTTGTATTTTATTTTAAACTATTTTTATTATTAAGACATTCATATATAATTTAAAATTATATAGTAAAAAAAGTATTTTTAGGGGTGTTCCTCACCCTTGATCTTTTCAATCTTGTCCCCAATTACCCCTGGTTTCTGGTTTATCTTTTCTCTATTTATTTTTGCAAAAGTATGTGGACACATGAATGTTTTCTTATTTCCCCCTTCTTTCAATATAAAACACAGCACATTCTCTATACTCTTTTTTTTGTGCTCTTTTACAAATAATGTTGAATAACCTTGTGCAGATGTATTTCCCTATTGTTGGAGATGACTGGTTTGAAAGGCAAAGCATGTACAATTTTGTTAAATGTGGTTAAATTCATATTCTTTGGGTTAAAACATTTTGCATTTCCAAAGCAAAGTACGAGAGAGTGCCTGGTTCCCATCTTAATGTATTATCAAGCTTTTATTTTTGGTCATTATGATTGATGAGAAAGAGTGGCTCAGGATTCTTCTAATTTTTATTTCACTTATGATGTGCAAGATTGAAAATTTTCCATAGGAAAGATTCACAGGTGATTTTCATACCTTTTTTTGTTAATTATCTGTTTATATCTTTCCATTTTTTTGTAAATTCTTTGTCTTCACATTTACACAAGCACACTATTTGTGACTAACATTGTAATGTGTATTGTGTATTCACTGCCATTTGTCTTTTGACTTCTTACTGCATTTTTTCCATGCCCCATATTTTAAAATCTAATTTGAAGTTATTAATATTTTACTTTATGCCTTCTAGATTTTATACTATTAAAAACGTCTCCATACATTCAGATTAGCATAATGAATTTACCTATTTTTTTTCTAGCGTGTGTGTGTGTAATATTTAGATCCATAATCCCATTGGAGGACATAAGTTTTCATACTAAAAATATAGGCTCTGATTGTAATACAAAAGTATCCATCAATCCACATTTTCATATTTTTAATCATGAACTGATATTAAGTTTTCAATAGAATTTCATCTTTATGCAGATAAAATTTTCACCTTTAATCTATTAATATAGTAAACTATAGTAATAATTTTCTGAAAACTGAAATGAACTTGTATCCCTAAAATAAATATTTTCCCATGTATTCTTTTTTTAAGACTTTATTTATTTATTTGACAGAGAGAGGCACAGTGAGAGAGGGAACACAAGCAGGGGGAGTGGGAGAGGGAGAGGGAGAAGCATGCTCCCCGCTGAGCAGGGAGCCCTATGTGGGGCTCGATCGCAGGACTCTGGGATCATGACCTGAGCTGAAGGCAGACGCTTGACGACTAAGCCACCCAGGTGCCCCCCTAAAATAATTTTTTTATACTTTATCATGTTGTATCATTTTTCTACTATATTTTATTGTTTATATTTTATAAGAAATTTTCAAAAAACGTTCATTAGAAATACTGGTTTGCAATTTTCTTATCCACGTGCTATTGATAATGTTATCAGTAGGGGCACCTGGGTGGCTCAGTGGGTTAAAGCCTCTGCCTTCGGCTCAGGTCATGATCTCAGGGTCCTGGGATTGAGCCCCACATCGGGCTCTCTGCTCGGCAGGGAGCCTGCTTCCCCCTCTCCCTCTGCCTGCCTCTCTGCCTACTTGTGATCTCTCCCTCTCTGTCAAATAAATAAATAAAATTAAAAAAAAAGAAATTATGTATTTTTTCACTTCTTTCATCCTTGAGTTGCTTAATTTAAAAAAATTAATAAAATGGAGCTTCATAAAAATAATTTTTGCATTACTTTTTAGATGTAATAATTACAATTGGAGAGTGCTGTTGGCAGAGTTTCTACTTTAAGGAACTAATGTGATTTTTTTGTGATCTAATTTGATATTTTTTGTTAATATGCCATTTGCTCTTTTAATAAAGTATATTGTCTATTATCAGGTGGCAAATTTTTACATGTCCCCATAAGTCTAATTATCGATTACATTTTAAGTTTCTTGTATATTCTTATTTGTCTACTTTACCGAGAGTAGTGTGTTACACCTTTCTGATATTTTTGTGTTTCTGTCTCATTTTGTTCCCTCTTTCTGCTTTATTAAGTCCACTGCAGTATTATTTGGTGCATATGTATCCATATATGTGGTACTTACATTGTGGATTGTGGCTTTTAACATTAAAAAACATACTTCTTTGTATATTTAATCCTGTTTTATTGTAATCTATTTTGCCTGATATTTAAATAGCAGTGCCTATTTTCTTCTTGTTTTTACTTCTCTTGTCTTTATTCATTTTAAAAATACCTTGTTTTAAGTAAATCTCTTAGAAGTAGCATTTAGTGGTTCCCTCTTTGTGAGACAATTTGAATTTTTTAAACACGTGATTTGACCTTCATGTTTATTCACAAAGCTGATATATTTCACATCTGCCAAATCATTCTTTGGTGCAATATTTTGCTTCTAATACTGTATTAACTATGTTTTCTTCTTAATAGGATATAATCTTTCCTTTTGCTAAAATTTCCTTTAAACCTATTAATATTAGTAATTTCAGTATATTAGTTGATTATGAATGTATACCATTTTAATGTCTGGCATCACTTGTTTTATTAATACTTTTATTAATCTTTCTCAGTTTTTATTGATATACTTGCCTTATTCTATTGTCTTATCACAATCAATACACTTAGTGTTCTTTCCTCTTTTATCTCTTGTCTTCTCGTATTTTAGTTATCATTTTTACTTTGTCAGTAAATATCACTTATAAATGGTTATTATTATATCCTCATTCTCACCTTCGTTAGAACTTAGATCTACAAATAAGTATTTTAAATTTTATTTTACATTTTCCTAATATTTTTTCATGCTTTAATAAAGTCCACCCACTTCTATAATCCTCAAGAAATATAGTATTAGCTGCTATCTTGCATGTAAAAACAGCTTAGAGAGGTATACAATTCTTTGTTTGTAGTTTAGTTCCTTAATTTTCTTGAAACTGCTTCTGCATTTTTGCCTTGCAATGTACGTGGCTCATGAGATGTTTGATGCAAGTCTAATTATCAGGTATTTGCAAGTAATTTGGATTTTATTGACATGGAGGCCCTATGTATTTTGTCCTTATTTATTAATCTTATTGTTTACACAGATATGTCTTAAAGTTGCTTTCTAAACCAGTTTTCTTAGATATATTCAAAGTCATTCAATATTGAGATTTAGGTTATTTTCATATCTGGATTTTTTAAATTTTAATTTTAAATATTAGCTTAGTTCAGTTTTTCATTTTCTCTTCAGAGTCTCCAATTATATATACTAGATTCCCTTTGCCTTACCAAATATTTAAGCTGTTTTTTTCTATTTGCTTCACATGTATATGTTGTACAAATTTAGAGCAGATTCCTAGTTCAAAAGTGACTTTACTTTTAGTGTAGTAAAGAATAATTTTTTTTCCCCAAATACTTTTATTTTATTTTTTCAGTGTTACAAGATTCATTGTTTATGTACCACACCCAGTCGTGCCCTCCTCAATACCCACCACCAGGCTCGCCCATCCCCCCACCCCACTCCCCTCCAAAACCCTCAGTCTGTTGCTCTGAGTTCACAGTCTCTCATGGTTCTTCGACCCTCTGATTTCCTCCAATTCACCCCTCCCTTCCCTCTCACAATGTCTTCCATGTTTTTCCTTATGCTCCACACGTAAGTGAGACTATATGATAATCGACTCTCTCTGCTTGACTTATTCCACTCAGCATAATCTCTTCCAGTCCTGTCCATGCTAAAACAAAAGTTGGGTATTCATCCTTTCTGATGGAGGCATAATATTCCATTGTATATATGGACCATATCTTCTTTATCCATTCATCTGTTGAAGGGCATCTTGGCTCTTTCC
>JAPYYM010001237.1:0-13693 GCA_028534135.1 Potos flavus | reverse complement strand
GGGACCAGGACCCACGTTCCAGCTGCGGAGACAGCATCTGCGAATCCCTGGGGGCCAGTCCTCGTGAGAAGCCCACACAGGGGCAAGCCAGGGGCACGGGGCCCAGTTAGCGCTGTGGCCCGGATGTCTGTCCTCGAACAACTCCTATGTTAAACCCTACCCCTCCACGTGATGGTATTAGGGGTAGGGCTCTGGGAGCTGAGCAGGTCAGCAGGGTGGGCCTCCTGGAGGAGGTGCCCTTAGGAAAGTGGTCCAGGGAGCTCCATCACTCCTTCCGCCCCGGGAGGGCTCAGCTGTGACCCAGAAGGAGGCCTGGCCAGACCATGCTGGTACCCTCCAGAACGGGGTGAGGGTCCTCAGGAGCTCTGCGGAAGAGAGAGGGACAACCCCCGCCCCGAGTGCCCCCATACAGTGGGTTCACCGAGATGGCAGCACTCGCGATGTCTGGATGACGGAAGATCCCGGAGCGTGAAAGGGGAAGGCTCCCCACACCTCCCGGTGGAGGCGGCACCACTGGGTCCCCACACGCTAGGAAGCCCGTCCTCAGCCCGGTCCTGTCAAGGTCAGCAAGAGGGCCCTGACCTCGAGGGCCCCATGAGACAGCCCGTCTCCCCCATTTCCCGCCCCCGTGCGGTCCCGTCAGGACACCCTCGCCGGCTCTGCCGTGGGCTTTGAGAGGCCGAGGTTAGGAGGCTGACTCCTTGGGGCTGCGGGGGCAGCTGAACCACCCACTGGCGCTCCCCACGGGGCTGGGCACAATTGGGGGAAGGGGCAGAGAGAGGGAGAAGCAGACTCCCCACTGAGCAGGGAACTTGACAATCTGGGGCTCGATCCCAGGACCCCGGGATCATGACGGAGCTGAAGGCAGAAGCTTAACCGACTGAGCCAGCCAGGCGCCCAACAAAACCATGAAAAAGTTAAAGCATATTTTAATGATCGAACTGCGGAGTTGAAATCCGTGCTCCTCAGACACGCTGTGACATCCCGTCTCCCCCTCGACCGTGGTTCTGGGCCCGGTCAAAGCCCCGCCTGGCTCCCTTCCAGTGGGCCCAGGACAAGACTAAGCAAAAGGCATTGCTCTCAGTCCGGGGAGACCCCACAGGAGAGGTTAATTCCTGGTGTGGGGCAAGGGGTCTGCAGATGGCCCCCTGAGGCTCAAGGCACAGCAGAAATGATTCCATATGAAAATAGATCTTACGGCTGCTTTACACTGTATCTTCCCTTTTATTCTATCCTTTATAATTCGGCAGGCTTGGGAAATCAGGTGTCAGGAACACGGGGGTGCTTCTGAGTTGTTTCCCCAAATTACTGTGGAACTCGGAAAAGTTTAACTAGTTTAGTTAATGCCACGTGATGCTCTGCGCTCCTCGAAGGGAAGCTGGAAGGTGCTATTTAAATCCGAGGTCTAATTTTTGTCCTTATCTGAAAGAAGCAGCTGTGAACAGTACCTGATTCAGACAGCGGCTGTTAAATTTAATTGTTTCTTAGCTTGTGAGTTTTCCTATGGGGAGATCTGGTGCCAGCGCTTGTGATATAAGCAAATATGTAACGCCCACCAGGATGTCAGCGGGGAGGCAAGAAGATGAGGCTCCCGTCTACTGACTGCTTCCTCGGGGCTGAAAACACTCACAGCGCCTTCTCGTTCCCCTGGCCTGGCCTGGCCCCCAGCACCGTCCTGCTGCGGAAGTTATGACACTCCGCGGCCCTCAGAGGCCTTCCCCACCCGAGCCCTGGTCTTCAGCACCGCCACCAGCTCTGGATAGTCACATTTCCTGCCCGGCTCAGCCTAGATTTTTTTTGTTCCATTCCCATGTCTTTTCTAACTCACACTCTTAGATCCTGGCCCAACCACATTCTTGTGGGCTCCCACATGACCACTGAACGCGGGCTAAGGCGACACGGCCAGGCGGTGCCAGAAGAACCTATGGCCTCTAGACACATAGTCTGTCCGTGGATCATTTTCTTTCCTGGACCCCTAAGCCCCAAACCCACCAGAATGACCATCATTGGTCACAGAGATGTGAGGGTTTAGCACCTTGCCAGAGCTGGACTAATGACTGGGGGAGCCAGCCACACATCAAAATTAGAGAGAGAGAGAGAGAGAATATTTTAGACAGAATTTAATACTATATTTGACGTTTATTTATTTATTTTTTTAAGATTTTACTTATTTATTTGACGGAGAGAGAGAGATCACAAGTAGGCAGAGAGGCAGGCAGAGAGAGAGGCGGAAGCAGGCTCCCCGCTAAGCAGAGAGCCCGATGCGGGGCTCGATCCCAGGACCCTGAGATCATGACCTGAGCCGAAGGCAGAGGCTTTAACCCACTGAGCCACCAGGCGCCCCTGTATTTGACGTTTAAAAAGAAAAAGCTTCAGGGATAGCCACTTTCAGAATACAGGATAAGGACCTCCAAAAATCTGTTTCTCCATAAAAGCAATGAGAACATTGGCAAAATTTATTAAAATTAATTTTGTAAACTCTGGAATTTAACCAAAGGCTTGCAACAAGAAACAAGAAATTCAAGAAAAACGGCTAAATCTCAGAAAGAACAATGAGCTGTGAGGGCATTTTAGCTTGCTCCATTTCCGTCCACGTCTTCATTTCTGCAGTGGTCTTGAAAACCAACAGCTTCACAACCCCAGGAACCATAAAAACCAGCAGCCTAGCACCCACTGGAGGGGTGAGAATGTTTTGGGGGCTTGCCAAAAGCCACATCACCTGATAACTGTCATTATTTGGCCTGTCCAATAGCTCCCTGGAAACCCAGAAATAAAGACAAGCAGGGCTTAATCTTTATCTGACCTGACTTAAATCTTACTTCTTGTGGACAGCTGTTTTCCTAGGATGATTGTTTAAAACAATCAGTGGCAACTGTTTAACCTCACAGCTGCCTGAAGCAGAGTTACCTCAATTGAGTTGAACAAGTTGACCGAAAACTTAAAAGGAAAAGCTGAGGAATGAGATATCCACAGGGGGCCTTGAAACACCCTCATATTCTCCTGGGAATCTAGAAATGAGAAATCATTAATAGAAAGAAATTTGGGAAACTCACAAATAATGTGAAAACTAAACAACCCATTCTTAACTCACCAATGGGTCAAAGAAGAAATACAAGATAAATTAGAAGATACTTTAAGATAAATGAAAATGAAAATACGACATGCCAAAATATAGGAGATGCAGTGAAGTAGTGCTTGTAGGGGAATTTATGACTGTAAATACCTACTGTAAAGAAGAAAGATCTCAAATCAGTAACCTAACTTTCACCTTAAGAAACAAGAAATAGAAGAACAAACTAAACCCAAAGCAAGCAAAAGGAGGAAATAATAAATAGTAGAGCAGAAATAAATGAAATGAATAATAAAATAATACAGAAAATCAGTGAAACCAAAAGTTAGCCTCTTAAAAAGATCAACAAAGTAGATAAACTTTTAATTAGACAAAGACAAAAAAAAAAAAGACTCAAATTACTAAAATAAGAAAGAGGAGATATTCCTACTGACTTTAAGAAATAAAAAGGATTATAAGGAAACTATGAACAATTGTATACCAAAAAGTCAAATAACCTAGATGAAAGGAACAAATCCCTTAAAAGACAAACAACCAAAAATGACTCAAGAAGAAAGAAAATTTCAATAGACTTGTAACGAGTAAAGATATTGAATTGGTAACTTTTTAAAAAACTACTCTCCCACCCCCCCCAAAAAAAAGCCAGGCCAAGATTACTACATTGGTAAATTCTATCAAACATTTATGGAAAAATGAGCACCAATCCTTTACAAACTCTTCCCAAAAATGGAAGAGAAGTAAACACTTCCCAGCTCATTCTATGAAGCCAGTTGTATCCTGATGTCAAACCAGGCAAAGACATCACAATCAAAGAAAACTACAGACTAATATCCCTTAAAAATATACACACAAAAAATCCTCAACAAAATACTAGTGCACCAAATCCAGCAACATATAAAAAGAATTCTATACCATGACCAAGTGGGGTTTATTCCAGGAATTCAAATTCAGTTCAAACTATGGAAATCAATCAGTGTAAGACAGCATATTAATAGAAAATGTGATCTTCTCAGTAGACAGAGGAAAGGCATTTGACTAAATTTAACTCTCTTTCATAACAAAAACTCTAAGAAACCAGGAATAGAACTTCCTCGATATGACAATGTACATCTGTGAAAACTCACAGCCAAAATCATATTTAATGATGAAAGACTGACTACTTTCTCCCTAAGATAAGGAATAAGACAAGGATGTCCATGCTCAACGCTTCTATTCAGCACTATACTAGAGATTCTAGCCAGGGCAATTAGGTAAGAAAAAAATTAAAAGCACTTATTTAGGAGCACCTGGGTGGCTCAGGAAGTTAAGCGTCCAACTCTTGATTTCAGCTCAGGTCATGATCTCAGGGTCATGAGATTGAGCCCTACCTTGTGCTCCATGCTAGGTGTGGAGCCTGCTTAAGATTCTCTTCCTCTCTCTCCCTCTGCCCTTCCATCACCCCCTTAAAAAAACAAAACAAAACAAAACACTTACTTGCAAATGATATGCTCTTGTATATTGAAAATCATAAGAAATCCACAAAAAAGTATTATAACTAATAAACAAGTTCAGCAGAGTTGCAAGATACAAGATCAATACACAAAAATCAATTGTATGTGTATGCACTAGCAATGAAGAATCAGAAAACAAAATTAAGGGTACAATTCCACTTATAATAGGATCAAAAAGAATAAAATAGGAATAAATTTAACAAAAGGCATGTAAGACCTATACACTGAAAACTACAAAATATTACTGAAAGGAATTAAATAAGTGGAAAGATATCTATGTTCATGGGTCAAAAGACTTAATATCATTAAGATGGCAATATTCCTCAAGTTGATCTACAGATTCAATTCAATCCCTATCAAAATCTCAGTTGTCTTTTTTATGCATAAATTAACAAGCTGATCTTAAAATTATATGGAAATACAAAGGACTCAGAATAGCCAAACGATCTTGAAAAAAAAAAAAAGAACACAGCTTGAGGACTCATATCTCTTGATTTCAAAACTTACTCCAAGCTATAATAACCAAAACGGTACATTTGGGCATAACGATAGACAGATGAATCAATAGAATAGAATTGAAAATCCAGAAATAAACTCTTACATTTATGGTCAGTTGATTTTCAAAAAGGGTTTCTAGTCCATTCAATTAGAATAGTCTTTTCAAGAAATGGTGCTAAGACAACTTAATATGCACATGCAAAAGGATAAAGTTAGATCCCTACCTCACAACATACAAAACTTTACTCAATAGAGACAAAAGCCCTAACTATAAGAGCTAAAACTATAACATGTTAAGAAAGAAACACAGGTGCTTCGTAACTTTGGATTATGTAATTTTTTTTAGATATGTCACCAAGAGCACAAGCAAAGAAAAAAATTAATTGGACTTTATTAAAAACCTTTGTCCTTTAAAGGACACCATCAAAAAGTAAAAAAACAACCCAGAGAATGAGAGAAAATATTTGCAAGTCATACATCTGATAAGAGACTTATACCCAGAATATACAATTCAACAATAAAAGGACAAACAACCCCATAAAAATAGGCTAAGTATAGAAACACACATTTCTCCAAAGAAGACATATAAATGGCCAAGAATCACATGAAAATACGTTCAACATGAGAAGGGAAATGCGAACCAAAACCATGATGAGATATCATTTCACACCCACTCGGATGGTTATAATGAAAAAGACAGACATCTTTAACAAACACAGACACAAGTGTTGGTTAAGGATGGAAAAAATCGGAACTCTCATTCATTGCTGCTGGCACGAGAAACTGGTACAACCACTTTGGAAAACAGATCGGCAATTTCTCGAAAGATTCAGGGCAGCGTTACCATACGACCCAAGTATATGCCCAAAGGAAATGAACGCACATTCACTAAGTACTTGTGCGTGAATATTCTCGGCAGTGTTGTTCACAATAGCCAAGAAGCAGAAACAGGTCAAATGCCTTCCATCTGGCAAACAGGTAACGAAGCCTGGCACACATGCAAAGGACCACGAGTGCACCGTGGAAGGAACGGAGTCCTGATGCACGCCACCACATGTGGCAAAGTGATGGAAGGGGGAGCCTAGCACGGACAGGCCGCGTTGCTGGACAAGGCCAGCTGGATCCGCAACCAGGAGGCCGGGGATGGGGACAGTCCTTGTACAGAACACAACCTACTCTCCTGAGAGTTGCTCGGAGGTGATGTTACCTGCATCCCATTCCTGCTCAAGAGGCGGGCATGGGCCCCAGGTCTCAGCCAGGGCATGCTGGGCTCCGTGAGGGCACCTCGTCTCTGTACGGCCCCGTGCAAAGGCTCAGGAGAGTCGTTCCCTGAGCAAGGAGCCTCCCGCATGCAGACTGGTCCCTGGAGCTCTCGGTGGCCGCTTCTGGGGTGACTGTGGTTTGCCTGCAGCCTGGAGGCAGAGGGTCTGCGTGGAGGAGGCCGGCACTCTATTTCAGAGCAGGGGAGACACTCGGCGAGGCCAGTGCTGGGGAGGGGGCCGTGCGTGCCCACGGAGACACCAAAGGAGATGTGCGGGTCAGCTAAGCTTGAAGGACGTGCCCTCCAGGCCTGCTCTCCCAGACTAGTAGCCTGGCCTGGCGCGGCCTCCGGGGGCCTGGCTACCCCAGGGACCGTCTGCGGCCCTGCTCTGCCCCCGGGGACACACACCGTGGCCCAGCTCTGGAGGCTAGCCCAGCACCCCGAGAGATGGTCCAACGTCCCAGGGCTGGCTGCTCCTGCACATCTCCAAAGGACACACACAGCTGCACACACACGCGTGCACACGTACGCCCAGGCACATTGGAAAACTGAGTTATTGACGTGGAATTCACACGACACAAAACTGACCGCTGTGCGGTGAACGATCAGGTTGCACGTCGCGTGTGCGCCATGTACGACGCCAGCCCCGCTGAGCGCCCATCTCCAGCCCCCCGGGCCGCACCCGACCCGCTAGCAGTTTCCCCCCGCCCCTGCCTGGGCCCTGGCGACCGCCAGCCTGCCTACTGTTTCTGTGGAGTTCCTCGTTCTGGATGGTTCTTGTAAAGGGGATCGTACGTGCGTCCTTCGTGTCTGGCTGCCTTGGCTCGGTACAATTCGTTATACGGCGTGTGGCCGTGCTCCAGTCCTTTCCCCGGCGCAGTAATATTGCACTCACGGTATGCATGTCCACACTTGACCCAGAGGCGAACGCTTGGGTTCTGACCATTGTGAACAGGGCTGCTGGGAACACCCGTGAGCAGGCATCTGCTGGAGTCCCTGCGTTTGGTTCCTCGGGCACACACCTAGGAGTGGGACTGCAGGGTCACATGGAAACTCAGTCTAATCCTTTGAGAAAATGAAAGAAAAAATGTTTAAGCGACCCATGATCTGATAGGCTTGAGCAAACAGTGAGACAGTTCTCGTGGAAAGCTCAGAAAAGCGTGAGTAGGGGGGGAGGGCGGACAGCGGCCTCCTAGGGCCAGTGGGGGGAGGGGGAGGGCTGAGCTCCCTCCCGAGTCGCTGGGAAGCCACGGGAAGGTTGCAGAGACAGTGAGCCCAGCCGAGCCGAGCCGAACCAAGCTGCGTTTTGCAGGATCCCTCTGACCTTGTGTGGTGCTGGGCTGTCGGGCTGCATGGGTCGGACCTGCTCAAGGGAAGGGAAGCCACTCGGTGTGTCAGGGAGAAGGGCCCCAGGGGAAGCCAGGGGGCAGGGGTGGCCCTTGATCACCCACTCTGCAACCTTGGGCCGTCCCTGCCAGGGGGACTCCCTGGAAACCATCGCCAGCGTCACACCACGTGCCCTCCCCTGCCTGCGCGGCCTCGGGAGCCAGGCCGCCGTCTCCCGCGTCACCAGCCGCTGCCTCGCCGGTGGTGGAGGGGACCCAGGGAGACGTGGCCTTAGCGCCTCCTTTGCGAAGCCTGAGAACCGTTCAGGCGCCATCCACATAGGGAACGAGGGGGGGACAGGGGTCCGTGCGGGCCGGGGCCGGGGAGGGCGCGGCCATGGGTGGAAACGTCTTCCTCCCAGCTGGGGCCGGTACCGCCGCTGGCGGGTGACGTGTGGGGGCAGGGGCAAGGGAAAGAGAAGAATCTGGTGTTTCACCACAGATGCCAAAAGCAAAATCTAGAGCAGTTCCAAAAGTCCAAAAGATCGTGCCACGTTGGAAACCCGTGGCTCCGTTTCAGGTGACCCGGAGGCCAAGTCATACGGCACGGTTGGAAGAAAGCCTTAAAAACAAACGCACGTGACCCCGGATAACCCAGAAGGTTCTGCGGCTGGAAGGACTGGCGAGAGGGGGGCAGAGTGGCAGCACAGAGCACCGCGTGGGGCACCAGCAGGAAGGGCGGCCCCATCCTACCCCGGCCCCCGCGCGGGCACGAGGGGCGCGGCGGAGCTCGAGTGGAGAGGGGGCTGGTCCCAGGGCAGCGGCAGGCGGAGTCCGGGCGGGCCTGGCAGGGGACGTGGGGCTGGCGTGGGGGCTCCCTCTGGCCAAACCTGGGTCTTATGAAGGAGCAGGGAGTGATGTCACCCGTACAAGAGCAGGTGACAGCCCATGAGTCCATAGTGACACCGACGAGAGAGGGACAGAGAGGAGGCCAGTGTCCCTTGTCCCCGGGAGGTGACGTGCAGACACCCGCCCTGCAGATTGGCCTTTAAAGGGCAGTGACAACCCTTCCTCTTGCCCTTTCCTTGATGACGAGGACAGCGCGGGAATTTGGGAAAGCTCTGACGGTGTGGGTGAGTCAGACGGGGCACGGTGGCCGTGATTCGTCCTGAGTGACGCCCGGGACCTCAGCAACAGCCCCCTGGTGACGTGCGGAGCCCTGTTATCTCACACTGCGCCGGAGTCACGGGCACGCGGGCGCCGCCGTGGTTTGCCGCTTCCGTCCATCCTCGAAGAGCAGAGGGACGCCAGCGACGGCCTCAGGCTTCTCCGCAGGCAGGTCCAACGCCCGTTTCTTGCACCTCCGCCCAAGGGTGGCTCCGGCCACGGGGCCCGTGTGCGGCGACAGCACGGGGAGCTGGCGTCAGGGGAGCTCTGCTGCCTGGCTCCTTCGCGGGGGAATTTTGAGTGGGTCACACTCCCTCGGGTTCCCCGCAGCCTGTCCGGGTTCTCAGCTGGCTTCCTGCTCACCGGAGAAAGCAGTCCGCTCCCCTCCCTTTCTCCCTTCCCATCTCACACCCCAAAGGGACCCCTCACCTCTAGGCCTTGAGTAGGATTTGGCGGGAACCCCCACTAAGACCCATGCCCCCCCCACAGTTATCATAATTCTTTGGAAAATTATGATTCACGGCATAATATCCCATCCAATGTATTCACAATCGCTTTCTCAAGCCTTCCCTCTTCCTGGGGAGCGTTCCACTCTCGGAGAAGTGCCATGAAGACCCAGCGTCATGCGTGATCGTCTCTGGGGTCTGGAGGAAATTTCCGCAGGATCATATCCCAGAACAGGAATTTTTTTTAAGGCTCTGAATTTATGCTGCCAAAACGCTCTTCTGGGAGAATTGAACCCATTCGGAGCCCTTCCAGCAGGATATATTTTATCATATGCTAAGTGGCCCACATTTTCTAAGAGGAATTAGCATGTTCTCTTAGATCCTAGAGTGGGAAAATAAAATCTGAGTGATTTTTTTCCATTTCAGGAAAAAAAAAATTTTCCCCTTTGGGAAGAAAACAGACACACCACTGATTTTCCTGGGGTCCTTCCATGTTTCTCCTGGGCGGCAAGTAGCTGTTATTTCTATCAAAAAAGGCTGACGGGAATGCCGACTGAAGGGGAGGCAGCAGCCCCACAGAGAGACGTTTCGGGGCCATGAGTCGGGTCTCTCCTATACTTGGAGCCACTCGAGAACCCTCCACCGAGGGCCATTATTTGAGAACAAATTGCTCTTTCGTTTTCAAAGGTTTTTTCATTCGGCGGAAGAAAGGCAGGAAGGGGAGCGGGCGTGTGTCGGTCAGAAATGTGGTTAATGAAAAACAGGTTCTTAAAAACCGTTTTTTATCTTGGTATCCGAGTAATTCCGCCAGGACTCGTGACCCCCAGACCCGGAAGGGTAAGCGTGTGGTCAGCAGTTAGTGGAGCCGCAGCCGGGAGGCGGGGAGAAAGCCGGGGCGGGGGAAATGGTGCCAGGGGGTGGCACCTCGCCGGAAGTTTGGAAGGGAAGTCGATTCCATTACGGATTAGAGTCACATAAAATGGATGTCTTTACAAGACTGCCCACTAGGTCGCTTGCTGGGGCTTCACTGGTGCGACAGGCCGGTGCCACGTGTCGGTGGGAGCGCGCAGACGACGCCCCCTCCCAGACGGCCATCCACAGAGGCACCGCCTGTGCGCTCCCCTCGGGAGGGGGACAGGATCAAGCACACGGTGCCTGCGGGCCTTCGAGGGACCTCAACGCGGTCTCATTACCGTGAGGTCGTGTTTGCCAGAAACATCCTCTCTCAGTTCCAAGTTTAATGCCTTTAAACTTCCAAGAAGCCGACATTAAGTGCTACTGTGTACAAGGTGTGTAGATCCCTGCTCCTTCCGGCTCGGGGCCGTTCAAGGGGGACAGGAATGTGGGTCACACTGCCAATCCCGTCACTTCCTGTGTTCTTTTCTTTAAGAAATAGGCTTTACATTGCCACTCGGTGCTGTCCCTCGCGCCCCACACCCGTATCCACGCTGACACAGGTGGATGTTCCGTGACCTTTAACTGCCGTGTCAGAGCGAGCCACCGTTGGTGTGGCCATTCCTGACTCCGGGCGCCCGGTTCCGCGCGGGGCTGCCCCAGGTGGCTCTGAGCGCGTCCCCACCCGTGACGTCGGCCGGCGCCCGCCTGCAAAGCCCGCTGCGTCCCAGCGAGGTTGCTCCCTTGTCGCCGTCTGCTTTAACCTTCCGACTTGACCGTTTGCTTGCAGACCACCAGGCCCATCTGTCTGACGGTTCTCGGCGTTTCCAGAGCTTTTCTTCCTTTTGTACCAATTCTGGCAAATCGTCGGTCCTGGATTTTTAGGAACTGGTCTTTTGTCCAAATTTTTAAATATATTGGTATGAAGTTGTTCGTAAAGTTCTCTTGTGATGTTTGTTGCTAAGTAGGTCCCTTTTTTGGTTCATATCATTTAGTCAAAACTTTTGAGGTCTTTTTCTTGGTCATTCTTGCCAAAGGATGACCATTTTTTCTTGAGTGGTTTCCCGAGAGCCGGATGTTGGTGGCACTGATCTCACTAAGTTTTCCGACTTCTGGCACCCGCTCGGCCCAGCCGGCCTCAGAGCCGTCCCTCGTCAATCGAGATGAACATTCAGTGAGAAAAGGATTTTAATTGATGTAAAGTGACCAGCTGGTTTAAATTGTAAGGTGAACGTGGCCTTTTGTATTTAACTTCTTTTTTAAGATTTATATATTTATTAGAGAGAGAGAACGCGCGAGCAGGAGGGAGGGCAGAGGGAGCAGGGCGAGGAGCCCAACGCGGGGCTCGATCTCACGACCCTGAGATCACGAGCTGAGCGGAAATCGAGAGTCGGACGCCAACGCGGCAGAGCCCCCAGGAGCCCCTGTATGTTAACCTCGTTAACGTCCCATCGGTGTGAACAGTCTCCGTGGAGAGACGTCGGCCGGAACGACGGACTAGCAAGCGAATCACACGACGGCACCTGCCGGAACTCGAGGGACAGTTGGCGCGATGAGCCTCCCCCAGCGTTTCCGTATCTTTCGCGCGGGTGGCCTGGCTGCTGCCTTTTTGAGGAAGCCTTGGGGAGCTTTCGCAGAGCACCTGCAGCAACGTGGACGGGCCCTGGTGACGCCGAGCACAGCGTGCAAACCGAGCGGCGGCGGGGGCAGGCGCAGGTGTGCGGTGGGGCGGGGCCCGGGTGCCTGTCCCCAGTCCCCACCGACTGCCTGCCCCGGCCACACCTGCAGACCCCGCCCCTCCAGGCTCTCGTGCGTTTTGCTCATCGGCTCAGGGTTGGACCTGGAGCCACGGAGCGTGGGGCTTTCACATGCGCACACACATGTACACGCACACATGCACACGCGCACACACCGAGGCCCCGTCCCGCCACAAGTTCCCCTTGGGAGCCTGGCCACCACCTTCTCAGGAGCTCGTCGGGCAGGGACGCCCAGTGCAACTGCAATTTCAGATCAACTACGAACAAGTTTTCCGTACAAGTATGTCCCAAATGTTGCATGGGACAAACTTACACTAAAATGTTACTCGTGGGGGGCGGGGCGCCCGGAAGGCTCAGCCTTCAGCTCAGGTCCTGATCTCGGGGTCCTGAGCTCAGAGCCCCCTGCTCAGCGGGGAGTCTGCTCCTCCTCTCCCGCTGCCCCTCCCCCAACTCATGCTCTCTCACTCTCTCTCGCTCTTTCACTCTCAAATAAATAAAATCTTTAAAAAAAGAAGTTACTCGTGGTCTGTCTGAGGTTCCTCGCGCACCGAGCGCCCTGCATGTTCCCGACGACCCTCCCCACGGGGGCCGCCCCACTGAGGCCCATGGCAGGCTCGGCCGCGGGACCACAGGAGGGCCTGGGACCACGGTCCATCTCACACTGACGGCCCGGAAGCCTTAGGCAAGCTCGTGCCTGTGGCCTCGGGGCAGGTCCGGGGAGGGAGCTGTGCACAGAGGGGTGCGGGGCTGGGGGGCCCCTCTCTCCTGCCCCCACCACACCATGGGGGGGATCCGCTTTCCCATTCAAAGGGTCTCTGTATCGCCCAAAAACGGATGACTGTGGGAAGTGCCCCGGGGGCCCAGCCATGCAGCACGACCCTGCTGGCCCCGTACTCCCACCCCGGGCCGCCATGCTGGCCGGAGAGGGTGTGGTCTGGGGGACCTCCTGCCTCTGGGCTGCAGCTTTGGGGTGTCTCTGGGTGTTGGATGGGCTTGGGCTGCCCTGGCACGGACCGGCCGCGGGAAGGGCTGAGCCCGCCACCTCTCCTGGGCCTCTCAGGCTGTGTGTGTGCGAGCAGAATGTTCCAGAAGATCCCCGGGCCTCTGTGGGATCCCGGGCCTGGCACTGGGTCTACCTTTGCAGCTGCGACGGGGACTGTGAGTGGGGGCGCAGTGCTCGCCCCTGCCAGCCCCTTGATCCACTGTCACCCCGGGGCAGGTCCCAGGTAGTCGCGACACACGCACAGAGACAGCAAAGCCCATTAGGGAGCAGGGTGGTCAGTCTTACGCTAAAGCAGAAGGGCGTCCACAGACCCCCGTCTGCTCTCCGACCGGAGCGTCTCCGGGGTCAGAGCTGTCGTGGTGCCAGAGCTGAACCAGGAAGGAGAGAGACAGAGGCCATGGCTCCCGTGCCCCCTGCCTTTCCCCGCGCCCCGCTGGCAGAGGGATGACCTGGGAGCCGCTGGGCAAAGCTTCTGTCTGAGGCGCAGAGGCGGGGGCTCAGGGCCTGGGGGCAGGACTGCTCAGCCGTAGCGCCCCACGGGGTGAGGGTCCCAGGACCCCTGAGGTTGCTGGCCCTCGGGCGCCGGGCAGCTAGCTGTCGCGCTCCAGAGCCTGCCGCTGTCAGGATTGCCTTCACGGGGCTCTCGGGGGGGCCCTGAGCTGGGGACTTACGCACATTTTACCATTTGGTTGCTGAAAGTCTCCTTACTCTCACGTTCCAGGTGGGGACACTGCGCTGTGACCGGGACACAGGCGGTGTTTCTGTCTACAGAAATGAAGGAG
>JAPYYM010001236.1:0-13693 GCA_028534135.1 Potos flavus | reverse complement strand
TTATTTTTCAGTGTTACAAGATTCATTGTTTATGTACCACACCCAGTGCTCCATGCAATATGTGCCCTCCTCAATATCCACCACCAGGCTCGCTCATCCCCCCACCCCTCTCTCCTCCAAAACCCTCAGTCCATTGCTCTGAGTTCACAGTCTCTCATGGTTCTTCGCCCCTCCAATTTCCTCCAATTCATCCCTCCCTTCCCTCTCACAATGTCCTCCATGTTTTTCCTTATGCTCCACATGTAAGTGAGACCATATGATAATTGACTCTCTCCACTTGACTTATTTCACTCAACATAATCTCTTCCAGTCCAGTCCATGTTAAAATAAAAGTTGGGTATTCATCCTTTCTCATGGAGGCATAATATTCCATTGTATATATGGATATAATAAATTAATATATCTTAACCAAAATATTATTTTAATAGCTTTTTCTAAAATATTTGCATTCAGAAAAAAAAAGCCCCTAAATAGTAAGAATGTTTACTTAGCCAGAACAATACTAAACAATGCTCATAAGACAAATATACCAATGTAAGTTTCATAAATAACTTTTTTAAATTGAGAAATAAGATTAGGTTTTCAGCTAGACTTTCCATATCCTTTGAGTTTACCCTATGGCTACTGTTTATATAAATGTCTCCTCAATAGTTCAGTTTTATAAGAATAATGCACAGAAGGATCTTTATTTCCCTGTTGACTTTTAACAACTAGCACGAAATACATCAGTCATGTCAGTTACAAAGAATACATTGTTAGTAATGTTTCTTTTTATTGAATGGTTTACTCAAAGTAGTTGTTGTTTCAAATTAAAAAAAAAATACCCTGTAAAATGTGGGAACAGGATCCAGACTTTAAGTCACAAAGTTGTACTTTGGGCCCTCTAGTACCAACTGTAAAAACAAAAACAAAAATGGTTTAAGATAATTTTATTATAAATCATCACCAAAAGGAAACAAAAAACTACCATTATGAATCATGATATCTTCTCTGCATCCACGTGGAAATATAAAAAAATGCATGCCAAAAATATACTTCAAATCATTTTTAATGTTTATAATTAGAAAATGTGATTGCAATTATACCTTAGTACTAAGAGAGCTGTATTATTGCATTATCTTCTAACGTCTAATTTTGAAATAATAGATTGACAGAAAGTTGTAAAGATAGGAGAGACCCTGTGTACCTTTCACCCATGTTGTCCCAACTACTGTTAATGTTAGGTAACTATACCACAGTATCAAAACCAGGAAATCTGCATTGCTACAATGTATATGCACAATTCTATGGTATTTTATTATATCAAGTAATTTTTAATGCCTCAGCCTTTCCATATTAATGATATACTTCCAGAGACTCTGGACATAGACTGAGTGGACCTTGAGGACAAGTTAGTGCCCAGCTCTTCTCTACAGATGATGCAGCTGACTGGTATCTGCAGGTGAAAATGTTCACGCAGTGCCAAACAAATAATGGAATCATAGGGACCTGATACCAGATACCAGAAAAACATTTTTTCTTCCTCACACACGAAAATTCTTGTTGTAGGTGCTTTCATAAAAATGGATGTTTAATTTGAATAATACAATAAACAAAAGAAAAGGAAATAGTTTCCTTTTTTTTTTATTGTGTTGAATTGAAAAAGTTACCAAATTTCATTCATGTAAAATCTTTTGAAACTTTGGTGGTTGAAAATTAACTCCATAGGGAACAGAAATGTGCTTTCTTAATCTTTGAATCCTAGCCACTAGCATAGTGCCCGACTTGCACAATACCAATAAAACGGAATGTAAATATAGCATATACTTGAGCTTTTTTTTTTTTTTTTACAGAATTGTGATATTCATCTGGGTTAAGATGCCTATATCAAAACTAGCTAGGTATTAAAAGCAAGCAAGTTTCAATACGTTGAAAAGAAAAAGAGTACAAGTACAAACCTGCTACCAAACAGTGCTTGGTGGCAACTGGAGACATATGATGACTATAAACAGTTTCTTCAAAATTAAATACATCTGCAGTCTGATAATAAAAGACATTTAAAAATTTTAAGTTCTAATTATAGTCACAAAAGCAGTAAACATTCTATTTATTTCCACATTGTTACCAATTTTTAAATGACTGTTAGCAATTTATTTGACTTACACATAGGAATGTGATACCCTCAAAAACCTGTTAATTTTAAATCCTATGTTATTGGGGTGCCTGGGAGGCTCAGTCGGTTAAGTGTCTGCTTTCGGCTCAAGTCTTGATCCCAGGGTCCTGGAATCCAGTCCCACATTGGGGTCCCTGCTGAGTGGGGGGCCTACTACTTCCTCTGCCTCTGTTTTTCTCGTGAATAAATAAAATCTTAAAAAAATACAAATCCTGTGTTATTTATTGCACTCTGTCCCTTTTATGAGAGAAACAGTTTTTCTCTAATAAATTTGAGAGATGAAGAAAAGACAATCACCTGGTTCACCATCTTCCTCTCTACTCCAGTCTGGGGAACTTCATCATCTACACAGGTGATCTAGCTAGTATTCTGCCTCTCGGTCCCATTCAACTTCAGCTACCATATCCCAGCACTCTCATCACATACACTCGCTCTTCCTTCAAAATCATACATTTCAGGTATGATATATTAGCAATTTCAATGTATGACCACAATCTTCTACCATTTTCAGCTTAGTTTTTCCCAACTATTCCCAAGACATCCAAATAAAACCCACAACTCGTATCAGTTCCTCCTATCTTTAATTTTTTTTCCTTCTTCAGTATGGATTCAGAGGTTCAATACTGCATCCGCTGTATCTTCAACTCCTTTGTCATTAATTCTTTCACTCTGTCAAGACTTCAACTTTGGATGACTCCAAATGTCTGCCTTCTCTGCACCTGTATCCACATTGATCTACACCAGAGGTCAGCAAACTTTTTCTGTAATGGGTAAGACTTTAAAGAAAGAATTGCTAAGACTTGAAGACTAAATGGATGTGAGGAGTGATCATGTTCAATTCGGAACATGTTACATTTGAGGAGATTAACCTATATTCAAGTGAGAGGTTCAGTAGATGGGTAGAGACATATGGGACTAGAACTCAGAGAAAACATTAGCACTAGAAATATAAATTTAACCAAATATCATAAAAATGATTATTATCTTTTTTCTAAAGATTTTATTTATTTATGACAGAGAGAGAGAGGGAGCACAAGCAGGTGGAGCAGCAGGCAGAAGGAGAAGGAGAAGCAGGCTACCCACTGAGCAAGAGCTTGATGCAGGGCTCCATCCTGGAACCCTGGGATCATGACCTGAGCCAAGAGCAGGCACTTAACCGACTGAGCCACCTAGGTGCCCTTTTATTATCTACCTTTATTATCTAGTGTCTACCCTTACTAAGCAATAATATTAGTAACTTTCTTTTCCTTTAAGGTTTTAGGTTAATAGATGATAAATCCAATTTTCTTCCTTAGATCACTAGTCAATAATTTTCAAATAATAAAGATGATAATAATAATGTTTTTTGAGCACTTACTATACACTAACCACTGTTCTAGGTACTTTACATAAGTCAACATGTTTACAACTATTTTATATGATACAATCACTACCCTCACAGGTGAGGAAACTGAAACATACAGAGGTGCAGACACTTACCTAATGTCACAGAGCTGGTCAGCAGCAGAGTCAAGATGTGGACTCAAGCAGTCTAGCTCTCCTCAACCACCACATACATAACATCTTAGCAAATAATCACGCTAAGATGGTTTAGGGTTAAATTTTCCTTCATCTTCTAGAGCTATTTGCAAAGGTTTTAATATAAAATATACTTACTTGTAATGTATTTGTATCCCACACTTTCAGAGTTTTATCAAATGAGCTTGATGTGAACATGCCGGTGTCACGAGGATACCACTGTACAGTCTCCACACTATATTTGTGAACATCAGGATGGTTTCTACAAAACAGCGATCAAAATTCAGAAATACTTGACTTACATGCGTTTCAAAACTGATACTGTATTAACGAGTAGCAGTCTCAAGTAGCACAATATGAATGGCCAAACCTAGATCAGAGGACTGCATCCGAGCTCTCCAGAGGAGAATGTCCAGGCGCCTCTAGTTTCAGGCTTCTGTAGTGTAACGTGGAGGCCTGCATGCTCATTAAATGGGAGACTTCCTATTTCTGTATTTGGGCCTGGAGGAATTAGCCAGCTACACTGAAACTCTTCATGGACAGGGACAGTGATTTTTCCATACTGGATGAGATACCCATTCTGGTGTTGGATATGTTTTTCCCAAATAACCATTTTATCAGTATTATCATTCTTAGAATTGTTGAATGCCTCACATAGATAGTTCCATGGTATCCCACTCAATATTGCTTCTGATCAAGGAACTTACTCAATGACAAAAGAATGCAATTAATTGGTAGATGTTCAAGGCACCACTCTTATGTAACCCAACACCTACAGAAGCATGATCTGTTGAAGACTCAGTTATGACATTAGCTATAATACACTACCTCGTAAGGGAGACATGCTCTCCTAAAGGAAGCAGTATATGTTCTGAACCGGAGATAAATACAGTGTATGTGTCACTTTACTAAATTTTAATTCACAAAAACTGGCTGTTAAGTAACCCTCATGAGATGATAGAAATTTGAACACCAAGTGGTATTTAATATCAGGAATTATTGTGTGAGATAATAAAGTCTCTATTTTTAGAGATATAAACAATAATGAATGAAATAATATGCGTCTGGGATTTGCTTCAAAATAATCCTCAGTGGGTGGGGTGGGGTTAGAGATGAAACAAGCTTGGTTATGACTGATAGTTGCTGTAGCTGTGTGATGGGTACATAATTCACTATACTACTCTCTTCTTTTGTATATGCTGGAAATTTTCCATAACAAAATAAACAAACAAAAGTTAACAGAAGACTATTGTAATCCTACACAGATAAGACCATCATGGGTTCTGATTCCTAAAGGTGAATGTTTGGATCAATACAGGATGAAGGACATTAAGCACTTGAATGAATGAGAACATGAAGTAAAGCCTTAAAGTCCTATGCCTTAATTGAGGCATTGAGAGAGCTGCAAAAATGGACTATAGGGTTTACCCATAATTCCTTTCTATGTCATGTATAATTTATATATTTTAACTGATTTCCATTTTCTTTCCTCTCTGTTGCCTCCATTATTTTATGTAGGTTAACAACAAACTGAGTCCACAGTTGCATAATTTGATAAAAGATCATGTAAAACTAGTGGAAAAATAGACATTATCTTGAACTGGAGCTGGATGTGATAATTAAGTAGACTGAGGATCTATCACCTTTTGAGAAAGGGATGATTACATTTTCATTGTATAGTGGATACTTGCCTTTTTTGGTTGTGGAGTGGATACTTGGAACTTTTTTTTTTAAGTTGGATCCAAGCTCCTCCTATTTGGGGGACATCTCCCTTATTTTATCACTTCTTGTTACAGAAAGGTAGCGACTCCAGACATTCTCTTTCCCTGTCCCTTGGCAATAAAGGCATGGACATATGGTTTAAGCTTCCCCAAACCTGCCTGGGACTCTAAAACTCCAAGTAGGAATGCAAAACTTGGAGATATTTAACAATTATTCATAGTCATGGAGTTGAGAGTCTGTGTTAGTGACATGTAGCAGAACCCGAACTGAATTGTTCCTGTGGTGTTACCCCAACTGTTGTCTTTGCCTTAGTTTCTTTTACATTCTGCTTCTTTTCCACATTTGATTCTCTTACCTTCTTACCAGTTACATGAGATACTAAATATCTTTCCAATAAATTTCTGCTTAAAATAAGAACTGATTTCTATTTGCTCCTAAAAACCTTCATGTATACCGAGATTCTCCAGTTATAGTAAAACAAATCTTTAATGTAGTGATTAAAAAGCTCATTTATATTTTAAATTTAAGAATAGGACAAAATATTATATTATTATCTTATCAGGTATGACCTGTTGTTCTCATTCACATTAATGAGAATTTTGGTACAGAAAGGGAATCTTTTTGGTGCCCAAGAACACACGCATTAAGCAAAAATAAATATCAGCAAACACTCCAAGCCATATTAACTTAACAAAAATTTTTAGTGAAATTATTTTGTAAAGTTAGATTATAAAGTCTTCAGACATAAAAAATGCTACTTTAACTCATTTTGCAAACAAGCTCACTGTATGTCCATTTACATTCAAAGTTACACTTCTACAGACAGAAAGTGAATCCAAGAAGAATGTCATGGCAAAACAAGATTGATACACTAAGCATTTACTTGACTTTAACTACCAGAAAAGTAGATCACAGTTCCTCAGGAATAGCATTAATAGCATGTGGTATATATGAAAATGCTATTTTTATATATAACAAATTAGACAATGTTAAGATGTTATTTAAGATAAGAGAATGAATTAAATGAATTAATATGACTATATTACACTTTAGAATTTAGGGTTGTTTTTTTTTTGTACAAGTGGAGTAAGAATATAAAATGGTGTAAGCCTCTTAGAAACCAAGTTTCAGATTATTTGAGGTGTTATCTTGTGTACCAAGTGTCCCTATTACTATATTGTTTTACAGAGTGGCTTTACAATTTTTAACATGCTTTTTAAAAGACAATATTTCATTAAGACTCGCAAAAAACCTTACAAGAATGACAGGACAGGTATAATTATCTCTAAAACAAAATAATCTGAGGTTCAGAGAAATAGTGTCCCAAATCTTTATTTCCTAAATGAAGCACCTGAGACAAGAAACAATTGCAAATCTCCTCCCAAATACTCCATGGACTTATGTACTTATTCTAGTGCTTTGGGAACAGCTTTAATACAGAGTGATTATTGACATTAATGTTCATGAAGTTTTTCCTCTTGAAAGCATTTTCCCAACACCCCTTCTCCCTGTTAACTCAAAGCTGTGCTCAATATTGGATCGGTGACGAGGAAGAATTAAGTAACCATTATGAACAAATTATAACAGTCACAAAACATCTTTCTAGACGCCAGTAAAGAATAGTCCAGAGACTTAGGACAAAGAGAGGTATGTTAAGTTAGGCAGCTTTGAGTAAGTAGAGATAAGATGGTTGTGTGTAGGTGTGTTTATGTGTGTGTTTGGTGAGGGACTGCCAGTATATTTACTGCTTCTAGCCATTAATCTTTTTGTTCTATTAATATCAGTTGAAAAATATAATTTTGTTTATAATTAGCTGAAAGACTTAGAAATAAACCTTATGTTAAGTGGTACTAAAACCTATGATTAGTTACTGCAGTATGCTAAGTAGGTGTACAACAAAAAGGATATAACCAAAGGTTTTTATTTTCAAGAAAACGTCAAGGGATATCCATGTGAAATGTGACGTTTGAATAATTTGCCTGAAACAATCATATGACTGCTATTTTCATGTTTTGCATTTGAAGCAAAAAGGACTAAAATGTTTATAAATTCATGAATTACATTTTTAATACACACCTGCCAATGGAACACACTGCTTTACATGTGTAATAAGGTTGTCTGCTGGAGTTCTCAAGATCATAAAGTACAATCACACCATCTGAACCACCTGATAACATGCTAATAATAAAAAAGTTCACATTAATTTATCATTTTATGTACTTCATTTATTATATATTTCTGAAAATTACTGATCCACAAACACCCAAATGTATTATGCCCACAAATACAGAGTAAATATTCATTAATATAGATTTTTTAATAAGGTAAAATTCCTCAATCTAATATTTGTAGAATTAATATAGAAAGATTCAGTCTGTGACCAATTAAAGCTCACCTTTATAATTCCAAAAAGGACAGTAGAAACAAAATGGCAAAAGATCTATCTTAATTAAGAAAGTAAAATATTATGAAGTCATTCTTAATGTCTTAATTAAAATTGTGGTAAATGAAAATGGAATCAGACAGACCAGCTATTTCTGATGCTACTAGCTATCTGACTCTGGGCAAGTTACTTCACCTGTCTAAGCCTTCAGACATTTGTGAAAAAGGGTACATTTTCATCTAAGTCATAAAGATGATGTAAAGATAAAAGTTACATCTAAGTGAGTTTTATATGCCTTACAAAAAATAAAGGATTAATAAATATTAGATTTAGTTATTAAAAACACATTTACTCACTTTATTCAACTTTGAGCACCTGAAATATGTTAGGCACTCTGCTAATATAACTGTCCACAAGACAGACATAGTTTATGTCTTTCCGGAGTCAACAATCTAGCAGGAAAGACAGACAGATCTATGAATTTATATATCTAAATGAAGAATTGTTATTTGTTAATCTTATTGCTCATAATCAAACCTCATGTTGCTGTCTCTCTACTCATCTGGCTCTCTGATTTTACTCTTTGGTAAGTTCCTAAGAAAGGGCTAACGAGAACAATAGTCCCTGAATTCTTGTATGTTATTGAGAATTTGTCTGTTCTTTTGTACTTGAAAATTAGTCTGGCTGGATATACAACCCTTGACTCACATTTTATTTCCCTGAACATCTGAAATAAGAAACTTCATTTCTTTGGGAATAAAGTCCCATATCAGTTTAGTTAAAACAGGATTGTCTTTCCCTTATATGTAGTTTTAGATCTTATTTATTTTAGGAAACTTTTCTTGGATTATACCTTTAATATTGACTCTGTTTTCTCCCTTTGGGTTTCTTCTCTGGGAATTCTTATTAAAGGTATGCTGGATCTTCCTTGTCTATCTCACACATTATGTCCCCATCTCTTGAATTCTTTATCTTTCTTCATTTCTTCTTAGTTCTTAAAAATATCCTCCTTTCTACCTTCTATTTCTAAGCTATTATCTCTTGTATTCATTTGCTTGTGTTCCTTATGCTTTCAGTCTTCATTTCTGAAACATTTGCCTTTTATTTCTAATTTTTTCTTGAGTTTGTTCATCTCATTTCTGGGTTTTCTTAATTCCAACTTTTGTTATTCTTTCAGATCTTGTATCTTTTTAAAATGACTTTTATCTAGTTTTAAAATATTAGGTTAGAGTTCTCAAGTATTTCATAGGTATATCTTTCTGGCATAGCTACACTGTCTAAAGGGGTATTACTTAGTCTCTGTTCTTATAAAAATTTTGAATGGACTTTGATTTTTAATCCTATTATTTTGCTCATATTTATATGAAATCAATTTTCTTAAACTTTTATAGAAAGGACTCTTGGTTTAGAATATTTAAATTTTGTATCTCTAGAATATATTTCTCTTCTTTTTTTTCTAAGATGTTCAATACATGTCACCTCACTTTCAGAGGTTTCTTGGTTCTGTTCACCTCCTCAATTTTTATCTGGGCCATCTTTTTCCTTGGTTTCTTTTTTTTTTAAAGATTTTATTTATTTATTTATTTGACAGAGAGAGAGAGAGCACAAACAGGCAGAGAGGCAGGCAGAGGCAGGGGAAGAAACAGGCTCCCCGCCGAGCAAGGAGCCTGATGCGGGACTCGATCCCAGGACCCTGGGATCATGACCTGAGCCGAAGACAGCTGCTTAACCAACTGAGCCACCCAGGCGTCCCCCCTTTGTTTCTATTGTCCCTATACTGCTCAGTTTGGATTCTATTCCAAGCAGTTTCTCCTCACTACAGGGTTTTGCCCTTTAGATCTTAAGCTGATTAGCTGGAGAGATCAGAGGGCCCAGACTGCTCCAGCCCCTTCCAGTCTTACTGTGAACCCCTTAATAAATGGGAGTATGCCATCCTCTCTCAGAGTCATCCACTATAGTCAAATGAGCTTGCTAAATTTTCAAGTAACGTTGGTTATTTTGGAGTTATCAGGTCTCCTAAATGCTCCACTGGTTTTCACTGTCTCTTCCGATATAGTTGCTGATACCACACAGATCTTGTAATTGTCAGTGATTTGTTTCCACTCATCCATATTTTGTGGTTTGTGGGGATATTTGATCACTTATACTTGTTCTAAGTGTTATACATTAACTGTTTTATATGGCCCTGTTTAGTTTCTTTGTTAATGAAAGAGCAAGGTAAGGAGCTTGTGCCACACATGAACACTTTTTTTTTTTTTTTTAAAGATTTTATTTATTTATTTGACAGAGAGAGATCACAAGTAGGGAGAGAGATAGGCTGAGAGAGGGGGAAGCAGGCTCCCCGCCAAGCAGAAAGCCTGATGCGGGGCTCGATCCCAGGACCATGAGATCATAACCTGAGCAGAAGGCAGAGGCTTTAACCCACTGAGCCACCCAGGCGCCCCCACAATTCTTTCTTTACTGAGAAAGTCTTGCTGTGAAAAATAAATTGTGTGCTTAGTGATGTACTAAACTTACATTCTGGTACAAGCTCCTTATCTTGTTGTTAACCAGTTACAAAGAGTTCATGAACCAGCAGCATGTCCAAGCAGCACTGATTTATAGACTTGTTTTAAGGAAAATTCAATACCAATTTGTAGAACAATAAGGTTTATTTAAAAGTAATTCTTCAAAGTTCTCTGCTGAAACAGTTCTAAAAATCTGATTGATGATGGGTAGTAAAAAAAGACAGCAAGTAATGCCATGCTGAAGTGTTCACCACAAAACTTTTGTAGTTAACTAAGTATTTATATAAGAAAATATATATAGGGACGCCTGGGTGGCTCAGTCGGTTAAGCCACTGCCTTCGGCCCAGGTCATGATCCCAAGGTCCTGGAATTGAGTCCCGCATCGGGCTCCTTGCTCAGCGGGGAGCCTGCTTCTCCCTCTGCCTTCTCTGTCTGCTGCTCCCCCTGCTTGTGCTCTCTCTCTCTCTCTGACAAATAAATAAATAAAATCTTAAAAAAAAAAAAAGAAAATATATATAGATTTTAACAACTACAATTTTTATTTTCATTGATAGAATTTTGCAGCTTGTTTGGACACAACTATGAGTTACCTGTATATCAAAACCAGTTCTGAAAATACTTTTGCTTCCTATTTGAATATTGTGAAATGCTTTTTTTTTTACCATGATACTACATGTATTCTTAATGCAAAACCAAAAAATTATATTCAAAGGTGAACATTTTAACTGAAATTTAAATTGTATTTATAATAATGACAGATGTTTCATCTTTGCTAGAATGATTTCCAAAAGCTTTCCTTGGATTCTATTAATTGGTTGGAACAATTGAACTACTATTGGAGTTAAACGATTCTGTATTTGAAGGGTCTGTGGACAATGACATTATTTAACTGTGAGGTTATTATTCTGCTCATAGAGTAATCACAGTAACAGATATAACTTCATATTTTTATATGGACAAGAAAACCTGGTATTAAACATGAACAACAATAACTTAGAATAATTTAGAAGATATCAAAGAAAAGTCAAGCTTCACAGAATGATATGCAAATGTACTTAATGCAATTGTACTTGTTAAAACATTATTTTCAGGGGAGACTTCTTAAAATAACTCCTAACTTTGGAAATAAATGCTTCTTTACCAGATGTGTATATTCTGATTTCTGTTCTGGTTTCAGTGATATCACTGAAACTCTCATGGTGGTCGGTAAATATTAAAAAGTATTTTGAGCAAATTATATGTGCAGTGACTTTCTTAAGAAAAACATCAATATTTAATTTTCCATTAAACATATACTTCGCTTTTTATTACTCTTGTTGTTGCCAAAAGGATTTAATGCAAAATACAAGTCTTGGCAAACAAATGAAATAATTAGAGATTTCACCATGCAAAGGGGAAAAGCACTGTAGTGAGAATCTTGACTTTTCTCAATATGTTCTGCAAAAAGACTCCTCAGCCTATATTTTTCACACATATTTTATGCACATATAACCTATAATTTCTCATATTTCTCATTGACCCTGACAACTGGTAGCCTACTGGCTTCATGTACTTCACAGGTTAGAGAAATGATCTCTATTCCAAATGGCTGGCTGGAGAAGCACTATTGAATATCTTTTCTACCAGCACCCATGACCAAAAGAAATCAGCTAACACTTTCTGTTAGTATCATTAGATCATAAGGAAATGGCCCACAGCTGACCTTGAATGGGAGGTGCTATGTTGCTATGTTGGAAAAGTTCAAAACAAAGAAAAGAATGATCACTGATCATCTTTTAGGTTTAACCATGTGCTAAAGTGACAACGTGTTCATTGTACATGTTTCCCATATACTACTAGCTGGGACTATGACAGTGGCTGAATATTAAAAACAGAATTCTGTCAAGTCTGTCTGGTTCATTTTAATGTAAATAATAATAACACTTCATTATAATATAAAAACTCTAGGGAATGCTAAACCACAACATGATACAACAAATTTCAGTTACTGATATACTTGTTCTAAATACAGACCGCATGAAGCTTTTTGAATTTTCTTATAAGAGTAATATTGGATCAAGATGCTTTAATTGGGGGGATGGCATGTTCATATTTGCATTTTTTAAAGCACTCCATCTGTTGTATCGAGAACGGACTGAAAGGAGCAAAAGTATAGGTGATAATGCTTTTGATTAACAGGAGTGGAGGCAACCATTTATGATATGCCAGGTCCTATGCTAATCATGTTACACATATAATCTCAACTAAATTACAACAAACTTGTCAGGTAACTGTTATTGTTAGCATTGTATAGTTAAGGCAACTGAGAATTAAAAGGTTAGGTCAATTGCTCAAGGTCTCTTAGCTGCTAAGTGATAAAGCCCAGGAGGAGCTCAAATAAAGGTCTGGATTTCTTCAAGCTTAATTCTCCAACATATAGTTTCACTTTTTATATTCTATTTCTTTTCCCATTAGACTCCATCAGAGTAGCAACTCTGTTTTAAAATGGTACCTAAAGCACACACCCCAGCACTTAAAAGCCCTCTGTATCCAAAGAAGTTCCATGTCCGTTACAATGAATATATTTATATAAAGCAGTTTGGAAATGTTTACCTGGCAACATTTTAAGGTGTGATGTTATTAAATTAGTAATATCAGATTTAAAATGTTACAATTTAGAAATGTTACTACTTTTTATGAACCTTTACATTAGTAATTTGAAAGCAAGATTTTACTGCATCTCACTTTGAACAAAAAAAAGACTGTTTAAGTGTATAAACTTACTATCTTGCTTCAACAGGTTCAATGTCAAGGGTGTTAACTCCGCTGCCATGGATCCTTTCAACATCTCTGTCTTTGTTTAATTCCAGTCCCAAAACCCTTGAAAACACAGAAAAATGGAAAAGGGAGAAAAGAAAGATAAAACTAAACAATAATAAAGTAATTTAAGCATAAAACATCCTTATTTCACCAAAATTACATGTAGTACAAAAATTGCAAGTAATTCTTAAATCTTCTACCACACATTCAAAGGTATTTATAGATTTTTAAAGACCTTACGTGAATTTAAAAAAATACCAAGAGTACTAACAATTACATGTAAAGAATTTCTCCAGGTACTTCATTAAGTTTTTATTAAAGTATTTAGAAACTGAAATAAATTTACATGAACAAAAAGTTAAATTCTGATATCGTAAGCTTAACTGAGGACACCTAGTGGACAAAAGCTTAAATTATAGTATTTAAAAAAAAATTACCTGAAGTGTTTCTAGGCCTTAGGTAAAACACAATGAGAAGAGATTATGCTGAGTGAAGTAAGCAAGCGGAGAGAGTCAATTATCATATGGTCTCGCTTACGTGTGGAGCATAAGGAAAAACATGGAGGACATTGTGAGAGGGAAGGGACGGGTGAACTGGAGGAAATCAGAGGGG
>JAPYYM010001235.1:0-13694 GCA_028534135.1 Potos flavus | reverse complement strand
ACTCTATGGTCAAATAATCTTTGACAAAGCAGGAAAAAATATTCAATGGAAAAAAGACAATCTCTTCAATAAATGGTGCTGGGAAAATTGGACAGCTATATATAGAAGAATGAAACTTGACCATTCTCTTACACCATACACAAAGATCAATTCAAAATGGATAAAAGACCTCAACATGAGGCAGAGATGTTCTATTTTTATATTCAATAAAAGAAATATAACTAAAGATGAGGTTGAAGTTAATGGATGAAGTTGAAGTTAATGGAAGAGGAGTGATTCAGAAAGCCTAGACCTTGAGGAAGAGAAATCATGGGGCGCCTGGGTGGCTCAGTGGGGTAAAGCCTCTGCCTTCAGCTCAGGTCATGATCTCAGGGTCCTGGGATCGAGCCCCGCATCGGGCTCTCTGCTCAGCAGGGATCCTGCTTCTCCTTCTCTCTCTGTCTGCCTCTCTGCTTACTTGTGATCTCTCTCTCTGTGTCAAATAAATAAATAAAATCTTTAAAAAAATAAAAAAAATAAAAAAAGAGAAATCATAAGCTAGACATAATTAAGGTATAGCCTACATATAAAATCACTCCATTTATAAATAAAATTAGTTTATTTCTATTTCTTAAACTTTTAATTTTCTTTTACCTTATTTTATTGTCAATGTGCTTCATCCCAATGTTACATTGAGATGGTGATAGTGGAAATCCTTTTTTTTTAAGATTTTATTTATTTGAAAGAGAGAGAGCATGACAGAGAGCACTTAAGAGAGAGAGCAGAAGTGGACAGAAGGGGCAGAGGGAGAAGCAGACTCCCTGCTGAACAGGGAGCTTGATGTGGGGCTCCATCCAGGTCCCTGAGGTCATAACCTGAGCCAAAGGTAGATGGTTAATGACTGAGCCACCCAGGTGCCCCTGGTAATCTTTTTCTTAATTCCAATTTGCTGGAGAGTTTTTTAGATGTGCTTTATTGATTAAGAAAGAACTTTCATTCTATAGTTTGCTAAGGGTTTCTAATAACACCTAATAGTTTTTTTATTTTTTTGCAATTATTTAATAATCATATGATATCTATTGCACTGATTTATTTTGAACATTAAAATAACCCTTATTTCTGGATAAATCCAACTCAGTCATGCAGATTAGTGTGTGTGTGTGTATATATATAAATTCATATATATGTATGTGTATGTGTACATGTATATACATGTACATTAGACTGTTACTAGGTGAAAATAAATTTAGAATTGTTTGCTAAGTCTTCTACATGGAGTGGTTCTTTTATCATTATGAAACATCCCTTTTTATCTGTCATAATGTTTCTTGCTTTAAGGTCTACTTTCCTCTTGTGGAAAAGTTATAGCAGTTCTCTTTAGCTAATGTTTATATGATATATATTTTGTCCTTTTACTTATACAATTTTGTATTCTTATTTTTAATTTGTGCCTTTTTTTTAAGGTAATAGTGTTTTTTTGTTTTGTTTTGTTTTTTTAACCCCCTGTAGTCTTAACCATTTGATTTCTTAATGGAATTATTTGTGTGGTTTTGGGGGGTTTCGTTTGTTTGTTTTTGTTTTGTTTTATTTTGTTTTAAAATACAATGCAATTGTTGATGCATTTGAATTTATAAGTTCTTGCCATTTATGTTCTAGTTGTTCCACTCTTATCAATTCCTTTGCCTCTCCTTTTTGGTCATCTATTAAACTAATTATGTTTGTATTATTTTACACATACCTCTTAACTAACTAATCCTATATTATTTTACTATTATTTTAATAATGACCCTAGAGATTTCTACGTGTATCATTGTCATATTGTAACTAAAAGTATTATTTTATTACCTACTCGTCAATGCAAGATATTCAAATGTTACCTCTCATGTATTTATCTCTTTTCTGATATTGGTGTTTTCTTATATTCCTACATATATTTAAATTTCCCAATATATTATGGCTACCAACTGAGGAACTAAGATGGTGGAGTAGTAGGGGGACCCTATACTTGCCCCATCCCTGGAACACAGCTAGATGAATATCAAATCATTCTAAACACCCATAAATCAATCTGAAGGCTGAGAGAACAAACTGCACAACTAGAGGGATGAAAGCGGCCACATCATGTAAGGTAGGAGAGCAGAGAGGTGATTGGGGGGAAAAAAAATCACAGGTGCTGTGGGGGGGAGGGATCCCTGATCATGGAGACAGGAGAGAGAAAGAGAAAGAAAGAGAAAGACAGAAGCATTCTCCAGGTGACTGCCTAAGAAAAACACTTCCCCAAAACCACTGACCAGAAAAAAAAGAAGAGCTGATTATCGCAAGTTTTTAGAAGCAATAACTCAAAATCTGAAGTTTTAGAAGTCTGTGCCATTGCCAGTGTCAAGCCTGGAGGATGCAGTGGTGCTCTTGTGGAGGAGGGTAGAGGCTCAGGAGCAGACAGCACAGTCTGAGGATACCCTGGGTCACACAGGGAGAGACAGATACTCTTCTTGGAGTACATTTGGGAGAGGTGGTATTGCCTCTCAGGAAATAAAAGAGCCAGCAGATGCCATTGAGCTGCCTGGTTAATTAGCATAGCAGCAGAGGCACCTGCTGCGGGCAGCTAACCTGGAAACTGGATTTTGGCTGCATTTTACCATACACTCTGAGCCTCTGTGCCATCATGGGAATGCTTTTCTGGAACAAGCCACCATAGCCACAGCTCTTTAAGACCATCTGTCTGAGGATCAGCACAGATCTGCACAGCACTGGGTCCCTAAAATTTGGAGTTTTTAAATTTAGCCATGTGCCTGAGATTAAACACAGGAGCACTGAGCTACCAGGTAGGCAGATGGCTTAAACACAGATGGGTGAAGGCAGGGTCTGATGGAAGCCTGGGACACAAGAGAGGGAGATTGTTTGCTATTCTGTGAAGGCTTCCTGAACAGTGGCAGCTGAGAACTCCCTTTCCTGGGGACCATTTTTCATCCCTCCCATCAGCTCAGGTGGATGTCAGAAAGAGGTACAACACTTAATGGAGGCTTGAGCTGCTTACACCAGGCCTTGCCCACCTGTGTTTTGCAGGGTTTTTGTTTTATTCTGCTTTGTTCTTTCTAAGGACAAGTGTGGCTGAGAGCTTGAGCAGCAGCAGGTCCATCACTAAGAAAACCAGCACAAGTTCTTTGCAAGCATCAAGTCTATTGACCATAGAGTGGTGCTAAGCATCAGCTCTAGGGGAAATAAGATCTAGCCTTCTTTAAGAAGCAGACCAAAACACACCTAGTTAAAACTTACTACACACTGGACAAGGTCCAAACATTCCCTACTGCAGGCAAGGAAAAACTCTGTAGAGGACTGACCTGAGGGAAAGATCAGCCAAAACATAAAAGCAGAGTGCACACAGCATACACCAAAAACACTTCCTGAAGCACCAGGCCCAGGACAGTATATGACCTCTTCTCAATATAGCCATTACTCTCAGGAGCAGGAAACATAATAGGCCTTTGTAACAGAGAAAACAGGTATCTAGAAAAAATGCTAAGATACAGGAATTCATCCCAAAATAAAGATCAAGAAGGGGTCATGGCCGGGCATCTAATCAAAACAGATATAAATTATATGCCTGAACCAAAAAAAAAATTTTTTTAAAGATTTTATTCGACAAAGAGAGAGATCACAAGCAGGCAAAGAGGCAGGCAGAGAGAGAGGGGGAAGCAGGCTCCCTGCTGAGCGGAGAGCCCAATGTGGGGCTCAATCCCAGGACCCCGAGATTATGACCTGAGCTGAAGGCAGAGGCTTCAACCCACTGAGCCACCCAGGCACCCCTAAAATTTAAAACAATTATAAGGATACTGGCTGGGCTTGACAAAAGCATAGAAGATACTAGGAAGTTTCCTATGGCAGAGATAAAAGACTTAAACACTAGTCAGGCTAAAAAAAAAAAAAAAAAAAAAAATGCTTTACCGAGATACAAAACCAACTGGATGTAATGACCAGAAGGATGGAAGAATCAGATGACCAAATGAATGATAATTAAGATAAAATTATGGAAAATAATGAAGCTGAAAAAAAGAGAGAAAGAAAAATATTGGGTCATGAAGGTAGACTTAAGGAACTCAACAACTCCATAGAGCGTGATAACATTGTTATCATGAGAATTCCAGAAGAGAGAGAAAGAGGAAGAAGGTCTATTTAAGAAAATTATAGTTGAAAAGCTCCCTAATCTGGAAAAAGAAACATTCTTACAAATCTAGGAGGCACAGAGTACTCCCATCAAAATCAACAAAGGCAGCCTATAACAAGACATATTGTAGTAAAATTTGCAAAATATAGAGGTAAGAAAACAATCCTAAAAGCAGCAAGGGAAAAGGAATCTCTAACCTACAAGAGAATACAAATCAGATTAACAGCAGATCTCTCCTCAGAAACCTGGCAGGCCAGAAGAAAGTGGCATGATTATTCATTTTGCTGAATGGAAAAAATATTCCCCAATAAACAAAAGTCCAGGGACAGATGGCTTCTCAGAGGAATTCTACCAGACATTTAAAGAAGAGTTAATAGCTATCCTTCTCAAACTGTTCCAAAAACAGAAATAGGAAGAAAAAAAAACTTATTTCTACAAGGCCAGCATTACCTTGATTACAAAACCAGACAAAGACCACACTAAAAAGAATTACAGGCCAATATCCCTGATGAACATGGATGCAAAATTTCTCAACAAGACATTAGCAAATCAAATCCAACAGTACAGTAAAAAAATTACTCACCATGATCAAGTGGGATTTATTCTTGGGCTGCAGGGGTGGTTCAATACCTCCAAATCAATCAACATCATACACCGCATTAATAAATTAAGGATACACTCCATATGATCCTCTCAATAGATGCAGAAAAAGCATTTGACAAACTACAGCATTTATTCTTGATAAACACTCTTTAAGTGGGGATAGATGGAACATACCTCAACATCATAAAGGCCATATACGAAAGACCCATAGCTAATATCATCCTTAATGGGGAAAAAATGAGAGCTTTTCCTCTACAGTCAGGAACAAGACAATGATCCCCAATCTCACCATTGTTATTTAATGTAATACTGGAAGTCCTAGCCTCACCAATCAGACAACAAAAAGAAATAAAAAGTATCCAAATCAGCAAGGAAGAAGTCAAACTGTCACTATTCAGATGGCATGATCTCTGGGTAGAAAATCCAAAAGACTCCACCAAAAAATTGCTAGAACCTATTCACAAATTCAGCAGAGTCACAGGACACAAATCAACATACAGAAATCTGTTACATTTCTACACACCAGTAATGAAGTAGCAGAAAGAGAAATCAAGGAATCAATCCCATTCAAAAGTGCATCAAAAATGATAAGATACCTAGGACTTAACCTAACTAAAGAGGTAAAAGATCTGTACTTCGAAAGCTATACGACACTTATGAAAGAAATTGAAGAGAACACAAACAAATGGAAAAATATTCCATGTTCATGGATTGGAAGAACAAATATTTTTAAAGTGTCTATACTACCCAAAGCAATCTACAGATTTAATTCAATCCATATCAAAATAACACCACCATTTTTCACAAAGCTAGAACAAGCAATCCTAAAATTTGTATGGAACCACAAAAGATACCAAATAGCCAATACAACCTTGAAAAAGAAAAGCAAATTTGGACACATCACAATTCTGGACTGCAAGCTATATTACAAAGCTGTAGTTATCAAGATAGTATGGTACTGGAACAAAAATAAGCACATACATGAATGGGATAGAATAGAAAGCCCAGAAATGAACCCAGAACTATATTGTCAACTAATCTTCAACAAAGCAGGAAAGAATATCCAATGAAAAAAAGACAGTCTCTTCAACAAATGGTGTTGGGCAAACTGGACAGGAACATGCAAAAGAAAGAAACTGTACCACTTTCTTACCCCATATACAAAAATAAATTCAAAATGGATGAAAGTCCTAAAAATGAGACCTGAAACCATAAAAATCCTGGAGAAGAACACAGGCAGTACCCTCTTTAACACTGGCCATCACAACTTCTTACTACACAGGTCCCCAGAGGCAAAGGAAACAAAAGCAAAAATGAAGTATTGGGACTTCATCAATATAAAAATCTTCTGCACAGCAAAGTAAACAACCAACAAAACTAAAAGGAAACCTACAGAATGAGAGAAGATATCAGCAAATGACATATCAGACAAAAAGTTAGTACCCAAAATATATAAAGAACTTATGAAATTCAACACCCAAAAAACAAATAATCCAGTTAAGAAATGGGCAGAAAACATGAACAGATATTTTTCCAGAGAAGATACCCAGATGGCCAACAGACACGTGAAAAGATTCTCAGTGTCGTCATTCATTATCAGGGGAATACAAATCAAAACCACAATGAGATATCGCCTCATACCTGTCAAAATGGCTAAAATTAACAACACAGGAAACAACAGATGTTGGTGAGAATGTGGAGAAAGGGGAACCATCTTATACTGTTGGTGGGAATGCAAACTGGTGCAGCTACTATGGAATACAGTATAGAGAATTCTCAAAAAGATAAAAATATTACTACCTTATGACCCAGCAATTGCACTACTAGGTATTTATCCTAAGGATACAAAAAGAGTGATTCAAAGGGGGTACATGCATCCCAATGTTTATAGCAGCATTTTTAACTATAGCCAAACTTTGGAAAGAGCCAAGTGTCCATTGACTGATGAATGGATAAATAAGAAGTGCACACACACACACACACACACACACACACACACACACACACACGTGTCCTGGAATATTACTCAGCCATCAAAAAGAATGAAATCTTGCCATTTGAAACAACATGGATGGAGCTAGAGTACATTATGGAACCAAAATAAGTCACTGAGAAGAACAAATACCATATGATTTCACTCATATGTGGAATTTAGGAAATGAAACAGATGAATTCAGGGGAAGGGAAAAAAGAGAGAGAGAGAAGAAGCAAACCATAAAAGAAGCTCTCAACTATAGAGAACAACCTGAGAATTGAATGGAGGGAGCTAGGTGGGGATTGCTGCTAAATGGGTATTAAGGAGGGCACTTTTGATGAGCAATGGGTGTTATATATAATATATATATATATATATATATATATATATATATATAATCACTAAATTCTACTCCTGAAACCAATATTATCCAATATGTTAACTATTATTTAAATAAAAACTTGAAAAAAAGAGAAAAGATATTATGACTACCAGTGTAAACTCTATATTAATTTAAATTCATACATATATTTAACGTTTTATTTCTACTCATTTCTTCTTGCATCAACAGGGAATAATTTTCATTTGACCTAAAAAAAAATGTTTTTCCTTTTCCATTATCATGCTTTACTAGTTACACATTTCTTTAGCTTTTTTTTTTTCTAAAAACTGTATTTATTTTCCCTTTTATTTGAAGAGCAGTTCTGTCTGGTTTAGAGTTCCATGTTGGCATTATTCTTTTTTCAAACATTTTGTTGACATGATTTGATAGTTTTCTATTATTTCTGGTTTCTAGTATTTTTACAGGTAGTCAATTACCATTCTTACATTGCTTTTTGCTTTTTAGGTACTTTTAAAATTTTGCTTTTTCTAGTTCATTAATTTTCATATAATATGCCAGATGTATTTTCTTTAAACTGTTGCACTTTGTAAAACTTTCAAAAGCTGGGTATAAAGTCATTTGTCAATTTTGAAAAATTTCCATCATTATTTCTTTAACTATTGTTCCTTCCTATCATCTTATCTCCTCTGGAGACTCCTTGTGAACCCCTGTATTACTATTTATAGTGATCAGTTATTTTAAACCATAAATCTTATTCATCAATCACCTCTGTGTTTCATTCTACTGCCTTATCATTTGAATTGTTATTGTTCTACCATTCTGAAAATCTTATTTTTTATTGAATGCTAGGTCATTTTTTGTTCCTAAGAAAAACTCAAGCATGATTTATGGCACTGCTGAGGTTATCTTCTTCAGAAAGAGCTTAATATTGCCTTTGGAAGGTACTTAAATTATGCCTGATCATCTTAAACCAGTTTGGGTTGAGCGCTCATTGGAGCTTGGTTTTGCTGTATGTAAGGACATGTCTGTTTCTCATTCACACTTACCGATATGATATATGGTTTTGAAGGGTGTCAAAGAAGAGACATGCTACACTTAACCAGTGTCCTCCTAATTGATGGTTCTAAACTCCAATTTCACTGCTTGCTGCATGTAACTCAGGATAGCTCAACTTAACTTACAAGATTCTCATTAGTGGCTTTTTTCTTATATTCCTACAATTCAGTTGTAGCTTCTTGGATTGGCCATTTCCTCAAGAGGAAAATGAATGACAAATTTTAGCTCATCTCTTTGGTTTGTATCTCTCTGGGGTCTCCTTCAATAGTCCAAGGCCTTGGAAACTTTGAAGAACATTTCGTTTCATACAATCTAGTCTGCCGAGGCTGAAAGAGTTCTTTATTGTTGGGGTTAACGTAGAGCATGAAATCTGCCATAACACCTGGCTTGCTAAAATTTGACACAGAGGCCGCTGGGGGTAAGGAAGGTTTCAGAGAAGGGAGTGGGCCTTTGGTATACTGAGGCCTGCGTGATCACTCTCCTGTTGGAATGCCTTGGGGAGTTGCCTTCCTGAAGCTTCCTTAACCCAAACAGTCATCCTGTGATCTAGGAGATGTATGCATTGTCCCTTAGGTTATGTTTAGCAGAACTCATAGAACATGCAGGTTAGCATTTTGTATCTTTCCCTTAAATAGATCCTCCTAGTTCCTGTAAGACCCCTTGTCACACATCACATGCTTGAGAAACAGTGATAAGGATTTGTGATTTTCCTGAAGGACCAATAAAAGTTGGAGCAAAGAGGAGCAAAGGGTCTTCATCTCTGAGTGTTGACCACCTTGCCTCCTCCTCTCTTTCACAGCAAAGTTTGGAGTAATCTTTCATCCATTGGTACAGGGATTGCTGGCCATTCCCAGCATGTTATAATGATAAAGAGGGGAAAAAAACCCTCTTTCTGAAATTGTCTGAATATAGCAGACATAGGTATTTAAATCTATGACATAATAAACATCACATGTTGATTTTTTCTTTCTTGATATCAAAAACATCTAAGAGTAGATTTGTATGTATGATACAGAAAAAATACAACACAGAAACAGTAAGAATAAAATATGCAATATAATATTGTCACGCCTCTGGATCTTTAAACTTTATTATTTCCAAGATCTAGATGTGTGTCTCTTTCAACATTTTGTACTATGGACTTCTTCATATTTCTGAGATTATCATAAATGCCATCACGTTTTGTTTACTATAATATAGCTTTCTAGAAAGTTAGTTCTTTCATATATGTTCCCATAGTACCTCTTAACACATGCCTCTACTATTGTATTTATCACATTGATCAGAATATTTCATTGCAGTCTTGTTTTTTTTTTTTTTCTGCTAGATGATAAACATTTCTAGAATAGGAATTACTTACCAGAATAGCACAAACTTCTATCACAGTGAAAAATCAGGTACTTAATATAGTTACTGATTCTTAAGACATGATATACAGACATCAGTAAAAAAAAAAAAAGTCCATAGGAAAATATCAGACCAGGAACTTAAAACCACTTTGATTAATATACTAAGTACTCTAATGTAAAAAGTACACAATATGGAAAAACATATACTAATGTAAGGAGAGAGATGAAAATTCTAATAAAAGATTCCAAAAGAAATTCTAGATATTGAACCCAATATAACAGAAAGAATGCCTGTTACAAAACAAATAACTTCAATAAAAACATGCATCTTAGGTGAGGGAAAAAAAATCCATAGGTAGTGAGTTGGCCCATGATCTTGGATGAAAAGAATAATTACATTTTATTTTTACTAATGTTTAAGTGAAATTTAGCGTTTTCTTTATAAATATAGGCAAGAAATGATATTAGTATTAGTAATTATCTGTGACTTTATTACCATTAAACATCCAAGATAGTGTCTTAGCAAATTATAGCTGTTTTGGGGTTTTTTTAAAGATTTTGAAATGTGATTTAAAGTCCCTGCTTTGCAATGGTGGTAACTACTAATAAGTCACTAGATTATTTTATGTACTGTTTTAATGGAGAAGGATAGATATATGATATGATATGATAGATAAATAGATAGATCAACTAATCAATAAGTCAATAGAAAGATAGATGACTATTTCAAAAGAATGAGTGTAATTCTATTTTAGATATTTAAAAATATTATTCTGAGAAGACAGTCCATAGACATCCCAAGAATAGAGAGTCCATGACAAAGATATTTAAGTATTCCTGGGAAACATGTTTGTTTGAAGGGAGAATATCAGAAACACTTTATTGGTGTTAGACAATAATTTGTTCTCTTTTACGTAAAAAATTAGAAGTGTCACAGGTTTTAAAATTCTATTTTAGTATAGCTACCTTATTTAAAAAAAAAAATTAGCTTTAGCATTCCACTATTTATTTGGCACTCTGAAAACAGAAAATTTAGGAAATGGCATTCACTTTCTCAAAGATGACATGATTACACATTCAAAATGACAACTTTAAGCAGAGAAAGTCCCAGAAAATTTCATGTGTTTATTTGTTTTGCCTAATTTCCAGGAAAGATTAAACTAATAGTGAAAGTCTTTCTCTCTTAAGGTATTCTATTTTGAAAAGTAGAAAAGTAGAAGTCATATACTAGGCAGCTCTTTCTCCCTTTTCACCTTCACCCCCACCCAATGGATAAAGATGTTGGTCAAATATTCCTTAGATCTTGGGGCTCCTGGGTGGCTCAGTGGGTTAAAGCCTCTGTCTTCAGCTCAGTTCATGATCTCAGGGTCCTGGGATCGAGCCCCGCATTGGGTTCTCTGCTCAGCAGGAAGCCTGCTTTCCCCTCTCTCTCTGCCTGCCTCCCTGCCTACTTGTGATCTCTCTCTCTGTCAAATAAATAAATAAAATCTTTAATATATATATATATACATATATATATGTATATATATATATAGATAGATTCCTTATATCTTATGTCCTTAATGCAAGAAAATATTTAACTGCTCTAATAAGAAGAAATTGTATCTAATTAAACTGTGAACTGAAAAAATTGGATGTAATAATAAATAACAATGAATCTTAATTGGTTTGTGTTTTCCAATTGTATCATAACCATGCAAATCTAAAAACCTACCTAAAAATAACACTGAATAACACTATCTAAAGGTAAAGTTAATATCTTTCTATTTACTTGAAAAAAACATAAATACATCCCAAATTCGATCACGGTAATTATAAAAACTTCAAGATTTCACATCATATTTGAATAAATGTGCCAAAAACAACACTTAATTACACATATTTTAATCAGAACACAATTTAGTACATTCAAATTAAATAATACAGAAAGTATAACCTAAAAATGATTAAGAAAAAAAAAACTTACTTTGGAAAGCAATTTTCTTTAAATTTTAGCATATGAAAAAAAGGAAAGGAAAAAGAGAGGGCAAAGGAAAGGAGACAAATGCAAAAGCAAAATCAGGAGCATAATGAAAAATGTATTAGTATTTTCTTAACTATTTACAGTATAACTTCGCTATCTTGAAATTAACTTCTCAAAGCTTGTATTTGTTGAAGTCCTTTGTAGTAAGATATACTTTACTGCAAAACACAAGCAGAATCAATTTTCATTTATTAGTGGGTTAAAAAAGAGCTTATTTTTAGCATTTTCTGTTCCATTTGGGTCTCCTTAAGAATTAAGACATAATGGTCTTGACACTAGACTTAAAATGATGATGAAACTAGCTTTATTAAGTAAAAAAAAAAAAAAAGGAATTAGATGCATGTGTAGAAACTATTTCCCAAAGGTATTAGAATTCCAGTGCGTGCTATGCTTATATGGAAAGCCAAAGGCTGAATTTTTGGATGTGAAGTTACTTTTTTCTATTATACCTTATCTACAAATTGAATATGGTCATATGTCACATAAATTCTGAATAAGAAGCTAGAATGTCAATTTTATCAAAGTTCCATCGGATTATAATGCAAAATAGCTTTAAGCAGAGGCCTTTGGGGGCCCTGCTTCCACTAATAGAGATATGGATAAATTATAAGCTTGATTGCTGCAGAACCCATAACTTATACAGTAGCCACTTCTGTAAGAGAAGCATCGGAATAGAAATGAGACTTCGTAACAATTTTTTAAAATATATCAGGGTTATTGCACTGTGAGATGAAACTCCTGTAAAACTAACAATAAAATATATTTGTTAATTAATTGTCAAAGCAAAAAAAAAAAAAAAATTCCCAACCTCCTTGCTGACAAGATTGTCTATGCAACATATTCACAACTAATCACTTAAAAACATGCCTAAGTCCATTTTACTGTCTTTCCCCATATGTGGAAATCCTTAGGGCTGAGTTAGGGACCTGGGGACAGTTTAGCTTCCCAAAGAAAAAGAAGGAAAGACTCAGAATACAGTTTGGGTCTCTCTGACCTATTCTGGCCAGAAGTTTGATGTAAGGTCTATAGATATAGAAGATTCCAACAACATGAGAATAAATTTATATGCTAATGACTAAAGGACTTTTTTTTTTTTTTTAGATTTTATTTATTTTTCAGAGAGAGATAGAGAGAGAGCACACACAAGCAAGGGGAGTTGCAGGCTCCCTGCTGAGCAGGGACCCCAATGCAAGATTCGATCCCAGGACCCTGGGATCATGACCTGAGCTGAAGGCAGATACTTAATCAACTGAGCCACCCAGATGTCCCTGAAGGACCTAGTTCTTTGACCAAAATTTTGACATGCAATATCAAATTTAAACTCTTATCCTTTAACTTCTTATCATTTATTATAAATAAACCCATTATCTGCTTTTATTTTTATTTTTTAAATATTTTATTTATTTATTTGACCGAGAGATACACAGCGAGAGAGGGAACACAAGCTAGGGAGTGGGAAGGGAGAATAGGCCTCCCACTGATCAGGGAGCCCAATTCGGCGCTGGATCCCACTGGGATCATGACCTGAGCTGAAGACAGATGTTTAACTACTGAGCCACCCAGATGCCCCCATTATGTGCTTTTAGTTATCCTTAGTGGATTAGGTTTCTAACATATGATTTAAAGATTTACTCATTACTCTATCATATCAACCTTCATATCATGATCTTCACATCATCCTTCACAAAAATCTTTGAATTCCATAATCATATATATTATAATCCCTGGAATATCAAAGAATTATTCTTACTATAACGATGCTATACATAAGTACAAATTATATAAAATAATATTTAATATAACACTGCTTGCCATTTTAAGTTTCAGCAGTACCCATTAATAGCAAATTGTATATGTAAAAATATTTCCAATTCACTTACACTGCAATTTATTCCTTTGAATTATATTTACATCTTCATTATCATTATATATACTTTATTATTTTGTAACAAATAAATGTTATAAATATTAGAAATTCAAGTATCTGAGACAAATACTCTTGTTTAAAAGCATCTAAGAAAAAATAGTTCTATACATTTCTTTAGTATTCTCAAAATATTAAAGAAAATTCTATTAAATGAATGATATTTCATGAAATTTTCAGTTAATTTAAAAATTGACCCGTGGTTACAGATGAATACTATTTTTCATTTTGCTCCTAGACACATTAATCAACCCGCAGGCATATTGGGATCAATCAATTG
>JAPYYM010001234.1:0-13694 GCA_028534135.1 Potos flavus | reverse complement strand
TCCCTCTCCTTCTGTTCCTCCTTGCTCTCGCTCTCTCTCTAAAATAAACAAATAAAATCTTTAAAATAATAATAAATAAATAAGTAAAACCTAAACCACTTTGGAAGATCTGGTCAAAAAGAAACTTCAGGGGCGCCTGGGTGGCTCAGTGGGTTAAGACCTCTGCCTTCGGCTCAGGTCATGATCTCAGGGTCCTGGGATCGAGCCCTGCATCGGGCTCTCTGCTCGGTGGGGAGTCTGCTTCCCCCTCTCTCTCTGCCTGCCTCTCTGCCTACTTGTGATCTCTCTCTCTCTCTCTGTCGAATAAATAAATAAAAATTAAAAAAAAAAAAGAAACTTCAACATGCTCCTCAGATATTTCAAAAGTGCTCAAAGCCCCTAGGAACTTAAAGAAGGATGGCATCAGTGACATACAGGTGACAGTGGTGGTGACGAGGGGACTATGATGAAGGCGATGAGGGCAGTGGTATAAAGATGATGAAGGGTGGTAATGATGCAATCGGCAATGACTATCACTCCAAGGACTTTACAGTTTTAAAATCTACTCGTGGGGTGCCTGGTAGCTCAGTCCACTGAGCGTCTGACTCTTGATTCCAGCTCAGGTCTCAGGGTCATGAGATCGAGCCCCACATCAGGCTCCATGCTCAGCGGGGAGTCTGCTTGAGATTCTCTCTCTCTCTCTCTGCCCCTCCTCCGGCTCTCTCACTCAAATAAATAAATAAATCTTTAAAAAAATAAAAAATAAATCCTACTCTTTGTGATGACAGTATTCTAAGAGGTCTTGGGTTCACTTGAGACAAGCCTCTTCTGAACTATGTCCGAATTTCAAATCAACGATTTCATCCAAGGAGTCCTTACCAAGTGCCAGCAATATTCGTACTGTTGTCCTAAGCTTTGCAGAGCAAATTTGAATAAAATGTTGTCTCAAGGAATTCTAGGAGTCTAGGAGTGAAGATTCAGGAGTAACGTGGGGTTATGTCAGAGTTTAGGAAGTGCTGCAGTGTGACCTGATAGAGGGACAGGAGGTAATAGCAAAGTGCGTGGGGAAACTTAACGGAGCCTGGATATTGAAGGAATTCACTCTGGAGGAGGTGCCATATGCCCCCTGCTCCAGACAGCTGGTAAGAGTTGCCCTTGCCATAGCGAGGCACAGAGTGGGCCATGGAGTGGAGGAGGAAAATGCCCCTGCCTGTCCCTGTGGGTAGCAGAGCACGAATGAGAGGGCGTGTGCGTGTGTGTGTGTGCGCGAGCGCGCACACCTGCCAAGTGTCAGGACCAGTGCTGAGCCTGATGCATAGAGAATCTCCTTTAACCTTTGGGACATTCTTATGAAGTTGTGATTACTCTTATCCCCATTTTACAGATGAGGAAACTGAGGCACAGAGAGATGAACACCTCTCTCCGGATCTCACAGTGGTCCAGCCAGATTCAGTTCCAGACATCAAGTCTGAAGCTCCAGAGCCCTTCACCCCTGTTCAATGTTCGATGATGCCTTTGCGTGAATGTGCAGACCAGGGGTCTTGTCCTACGGGGGCCTTGGATGTATAGATGCATCTGCATTAAATTGGGCTTGTCTCCATCCCAGAAGGAAAATTCACTCTGGATGTTCGTTAGCTTTTCTTTTTAATATTATGGTGTCCTCTGCTGTTTAGCACCATTCATTTTGTAAATACTGTCTGGACTCAGGGGCACGAGGTGGCATGCTGGGGGCTGCTGGGGGTAGGTTCTGGAGTCAGCAGGTGGAGACCGGAAGCCACCACTACCCTTCCTAGCTTGCAAACTACTCCTCTCTGCCTTTCTGCCCTTGCATTCTCCTTCGTAAAGCACCTACTTCACAAGGGTTAGCACATGGCAAATGCCTGGAATGTTCCCCCACAGCATAGTAGGGGTTTGATAAATAATGCTTGTTATTATTACTGTGCAAATGTCTCCCTAATGGGGATCTAATTAAGCCCTTCGCTCTTTCTCTCCAGTAGACTTTCTTCTTAGAGCCTTCCAACATTCTTAGAGTTTTAAAGTAGTAAAGGTTCTTTGCTGCCCACCCATCCTAATTCTGGTAGATGGACCACTTCTAAGAAGCCTGGTCCACCTCTCACTTTGTGCTGTAATTCTAGAAACAGATCCTGCATTCTTGCTACCCAGTGAACTTATGTGGGGGCATGAGGGACTCAGGCCGATGGGCACACGTTTCTTGGACTCTGCCCACCTGGATCTTCCTGCTGGAGAAACAGCTTTTCGACCCACCACTAGAGCCTTCCAGCCCTTCCTGCCTTGGGAGGGCTATGTGCTCCTTCTGGAGTGCTCTGTCTGGTTCCCTTCCCTCCTTCTGGTCTTCGCACAGTGTCCTCTCTCAACGAAACCCCCCTGAGAAAACCCTGTCCCCTCCCTGGCACTCTCCGCCCCCTACCTTGCTTTATTTTTCTCTAAGGGACTATCACCATCCAAAATGCAAAGTATTGTACTTTTATGGTTTACTTTTGTTAGCTGACTTAGTTTATGAGCTGAGGGATGTGTCAGAGGGCATCCAGTCTATGGCCGTACCACCCTGAACGTGCCCGATCTCATCAGAGGTCATCCGGTGCCACGTTCCCAGCACCTACAACTGTGGCTTTCACCTGGGAGGCACCAACATAAGAGTCCTTGCTGGCAAGTATTCTTACCAAGGAGACCAAACACGCAGGTGATTTCGATAACTAGTAACCTGGTTGTCTCTGAGGAGCAGAACACTGACCTGACTCAGAGCAGCCATTTTCATAGTATGGCGATGCCTAAAACGGCATATACTTGAATCTCTCTCTCTCTCTCTCTCTCTTTTTTTTTTAAGATTTTATTTATTTGTCAGAGAGATAGAGATAGAGTGTGTGCACAAGCAGGGGGAGCAGCAGGGAGAAGGAGAAGCAGGCTCTCCGCTGAGCAAGGAGCCCAATGCGGGACTCGATCCCAGGACCCTGAGATCATGACCTGGGCGGAAGGCAGACGCTTCACCGACTGAGCCACCCAGGCATCCCATGAATATCTCTTTTCATTGCATTAAAACCACCCTGCAGTAAGTACTATCCGCTTCGGAGGGAGCAGACAACTTGCCTGGCGTCCTCATGTGCGGTCAGCGGACTTTGGCTTATTTCTTGAGCTAAAATGGCTCCAAAGTCTGTGTTTCACACATTGTAGAAGGTTCAGCTTTATCAACATCAGACTCTGATGTGAGGCATATTACGCGCAGTTTCCCAGGCCCTGCGGGCTGCGGGGCTTCTGACTCTAGAGGGCTGAGCGGAGGCACAGGAAAGCATGTTTTTCCACAAGCATCCCCCACTGGTTCTGATGCATTTGGCCCATGGATGTGGGTCAGAGAAACCCTGCTGCTTGTCTATTGAAAGAGCCAAAGAGAGATTAACCAGGGTCCCCATTCGAGGACAAGGACCGAGTAGCAGGTCGGGGGTGTGGTTTTCTGTATGTGTGGGAGAGCCGAGCAAACAGGGAAGGCAGAATGAGTTGGGGGAGATTTTATTATTTTATCCCTCCCAGCCCCCCAGATATTTATAGTTCCAATGATGCCCCAAAGAGACCGCTTGACTCTAAACTCATAAAATGTCTACTTGGGAGTCAGACTGTAATTTACTTTTCTAAAGATGCCTCAATTATATCCAAGGAAAAGCCTGGTTACATTTTTAAAACTCAGGAGCAGCAGCTTTTAAATTTATTCAGACTAATGAGCATGTATAAATTTGGCGAATGCTAATTCACAGGAGTCGGTTGTGGCGGCATGAGAAGCAACAAGAGTGTCACTGCCGGGGAACAAAGTGAATGGGTGATATGAGTGACAGTAAAGATTTCTTTTAACATCACTAAAAGGCGGCTGAAGTGACAGGTAAGAGGACAGACGCGAGATTCTGCAGCACTCCGAGAATTTGTGTACTATCAAGAAGGGACACATTGACTTAATACCAACTTAATAAGTTCAGCAGAGAGTCAGAGCCGGGGGAGGTCGGGGTGGTGGAGGGAGGGCTCTGTTGCCAAAAGGGCACCCACCCTGCTTCCTTGGGGGGCAGGGGACTCTGATCACACAGCCATTTAACCGGGGAGCCCCTGCACCCCTTCTTGCAAATTTTATAGGAATCAGGCACATGGTTCTAATCTGTTTCCACAGATCTTCCAAACGAACTTAGCATCCTCTGGGGACAGCTTTTACTTAGGATCAGCTTGAAGGGAATGAAATCCTAAATCAAAACCCATCAGTGTACATCTGGAGTTTGAAAGTGTCACTCCCCAATCAAATCTACAGGCTTCTGAAGTTGGAAGCCTCCCGCTCAGGGAGGAAGCTGTGGGAGGCACAACTTTGAAAGCTTCAGAAGCATGACTTTGTGACCCGCGATTGTGCTTTCTCTGGGGCGGGTGGGGGAACGGGTGTCCTGAATGGAATGCAAATGTCAACGCAGTTCCAGTTTCCTCGCTGTGATTTCTTTCAGCCAGAGGTGGGCACCTGCCTGCGCCTGCGTGCCCGTGGTACCCGGGCCCACCTGAGTGGAGCGCATCCATGCTTTACTTCTCCAGGCTTCCCTCTCCTTCTGCCCGCACACCTCCCGGAGTCGCCGACTGTTATAGGCTGGATTGTATCCCTCCAGAATCTATAGGTTGAAGCCCTAACCTTCACTATGACTTTTTGGAGCTCTAGCTCGAAGGAGGTAATTACGGTAAATGGAGGTCATAGGGTGGAGCGCTGAACGGATAGGACTGATGTCCTTCTAGGTAGAGAAAGAGACACCAGAACCCTCTCTCTGCGTGAGGACAGAGGAGACACCACATGAGGACACATGTGGCTGTCTCCGATCCAGGAAGAGACCTGCCACCAGAAGCCAGCTCTGCTGCCACCTTGGTATTGGGCTTCCAGCCACCAGGACCATGAGGAGATAAATATCTTTTGCTTCGGCCAACCAGCCTGTGGTATTTTATCACAGCAGGCCACGCTGACTAATGCCCTATTCTCAGAAAGAGCCTTATGCCTTGAGCCCTGTGTCTGTTGTGCCCTCTCTTAGAAATGCCTTCTTTGGGATGCCTGAGTGGCTCAGTTGGTTAAGCATCTCCTTTCTGCTCAGGTCATGATCCCCGGGTCCTGGGATCAAGACCCGCATCAGGCTCCCTGCTACTCCCTCTACCGGCTGCTCCCCCTGCTTGTGCTCTCTCTCACTCTCACTCTGGCAAATAAATGAGTGAAATCTTAAAAAAAAAAAAATACCTTCCTCATGTCACCCATTGGTGATCAAACAGTCCTCACTCAGGTACCTGGAAGGTCCTCCCGGATTTGCCTAGCTTGGAAGGAATGTCCCTGCTCGTGGCTTACTGAGCATCTCACGCCTCTTCTCTTGTAACATGGAGCCCACTGCCTAGAAAATATGGCTTTACCTTATTTGCCACTCAATGAATCTCTAAATACGTGGAGGCCACATAGTCAGCCTTACATTTTGGTGTACAGAGAACTTAGTTTAGTATCTGTCTCAAATTTTCTTCACTGCTTGTAAATTGACTAATGGAAAGATTAAATTGATAAATAAACAACTGGGTGGACAGATGTATAGTTGAATGAATGGATAGATGAACGGATGGGTGGGTAGATGTATGTATGTCTGTCTGTATGTATAGATGGATGGATGGATGAATGAATGAATGGATGGATAGCTAGATGGATGCATGGTTGGGTGGTTGGATAGATGGATGGATGGATGGATGAGTGGATGGATGGATGGATGGATAAATGGATGGATAGTTGTGTAGATGACTGGCTGGCTGGATAAATGGATAGATGAAAGCCTATTACCTTTCCTAGTCTGGAGATTTCAGCAGTGCAAAAGATAGGGAAAGCGTTGAGATTGGGGCACCAGAGGTTACTTTCTAAATGCAAACTACTCTCCTCATCAAACCTTCATAACTATAATTTCCTTACTTGTTCCCTTGCTGCTCATGTCACTGGCTGCTGAATCTCTACAGTACTGACTGAATTTTTATAAATCTTGGTCTAATAGGTGGCTAGACCCATTCTTTATATTGTATGTCGTCACATCTCATTGCTGGGCTGATTTCATTTCAAAGTGGGGTCTGCAGAATAATGTAGTATAAAAATAATTGTGGACGGGGCATTTTGACAAACTACCATCTCATTTAATCTTTACAAATAAACCCCTGAAAGTTGGTATCATTAACCTCATATTAGGGCTGCAAACCATGAGACTCAGCCAACTGAGGGCAAAGACAAGATTCAAACTGCATCTTTGCATCCTCAGCCCCAAATCACAAGATGAATGAGCCGCCCCGCTGCCCAGCGACTTCTTGACAGATGGACACCCAGTGCTATCTGGAATTGCACCTGCGTTTTCTGCAAGAAGAATTAGGCTGAGAGACATATTTCTCTTTGAAATAATTTTACTAGGGGAAATTTCCCACTGTGCTGAAAGCTGACCTCTTGGACAAACACACTGTCATAAAAACGTGCTATTTGCTACGAGTGCTTTGGGAGTTTTAAATCATCAAACTAAAGTACCCCAGGCTCTGACAGTAAAATTTTCATTCAAAGAAGGACTCAGCTTCACAACATAATAAATTATATATGACTGGGACATATAAAACATTTAAAGATATACAGAATTTCTCTGCATTTGTGTTCAGTGGAAGAGTTCGGCTCTCGAAGTACTTTTTTATGTCAGTCCTGCCTATTCATAAGAAGAAAAGACACTCCCTTGCCTCCCTGCTAAAATGAGAAGCAACAAAACAAGTTGCCTATCTTCCACATCCTGAAGTTCAGATTTTATGTTTTCTTTCCTTTTTTTTTTTTCTTTCCCCAAGTATATGTTGGGCTGAAGCAATGCCACCATGGATACCAAAGAGTTAGAGAGACTGTAAGCAGAGCCTTTGGTGACCTCTAAGCCAGAATAATTAAACATAAACAGCAGAGACATATGCCAGACAGACCTGAGGGAGCTATCTAAGACACATCAAGGGAAAGATCAGCAAAAATGGGTTAAGAGTGGAGCATATACAAACAAAAGCTCCAATTACTGGAACCACTTTTTAAAAGGTGCTGAGTTCAGAAAGACACATATTAAAATAACGGAGCAAGCCATTTCTAGATACGAGGTTACACGTACAGTCCTGGTCCATGGTAGATGGTTACTACATGATACATTTCTCTGCCTTCCTGGGCTGAAAGATGATCCCAGCATAATGCTAACACAGAGGTGTGTATCAGTCAGCAATTGCTGCATTAATGCCTTATAACAAACTACCCCCAAATTCAATGGCTTGCAATAAACATCTCACTTATGGGTCCCCAGGTCATCTGAACGAGGCTGGTCTTGACTGAGTGGCTCTAATTCCAGACACGGATCAGCTGAACTGAGCGTCAGAGTCCAGCTGTGCCATGTGCTTCTTCTCTGCTCATTGTTAATGGCGGGAATCCAAGAACGTCAACCAAAGCAGACAATGTCTCTTGAGGTCCTGGCTCAGAGCTGCCTCATTCTCTTTCCCCCCATTCCGTTGGCCCGGGCAAATGGCGTGGTCGAACTAGACACCAGTGGGGCAGGGAAATACCACTTGGTAGGTGGTTTTGAAAAGTCATACGCCCAAAGACATGAATATATAATTCAAATACAGGAAGATCATGAAGAATTGCAAATAATAATTTTATCTACTTCTCCTGGGTTTTATCTCTGCCATGGTCTTAATTTGCTGTGGAACTTAAAAGTGAATCGTTTCTCTCTCTCAGTCCAGCTGCAGTGTCAGTGTGGTCGCAGAGAAGAGCACGGGCCTCACCCTGGAATTTGTGGGACGTGAAAGTTCTCGTGCCCCACCCAGACCTCCTGAATCAGAAACCAAGCTTCAGGTAGTTAAAGTGGCTTACCTAAGCACACAGAGTGCTAAGTGACGGGCTGACCCCGTCCCTCTCACCCTATCTTGCTGTCAACCAAGAACAGACTAGAGAGGCGGGGGAGCAAGTATGTGGAATTGGCTAGAAAAAAAAAAAAAAAACACAACTTTTTTTTCAAGTGAAAATGAGAGTTAAAAGCACTTCCCAAGTATGTAGACAAATTCATTCATGTGCCTTTCACCTCTTGCCAAGCCCACATTCCACTGAAGGTATGTAGTTAATCACCATTTGTGCAGAAACTTGATCCAAACCCTCAGGTCGCTTTATGGTGATTTAGCCTATTTTTGTTTTCTGAAATCCCATCGGCTTCACCGGTGACTTCCAGGCCCGCCCAGCCCTGGGTGGGGACGGAAGGTCTCCCGGCAGGGAAAAGACCCCTGTGTTCATACAGAACGTGAGCCTGGGGGGGCCTCCCGCAGCCTCAACACACAGAGATGAGAGCCACTGGGAACGCTGGTGAGCACCACCAACGTGTGGGACACAGGTGGCCTTGCGAGCTGGACAGAAGTCCTCATGTGATTTCCTGGGAGCCCCGTGCCTGGGGGGGCAGGGCTCACAGCACCAGGGCCAGCTTGGGGTGCTGGGACTGAGGGTCAAGAGGGGTTCCGATACAATCCTTGACCCTCCTGAAGTATGCGATGCTCCGTATTGTCCTTGGGCTTCTGGAAGCTCATTTACCAATGCTGGCAATTAAATTATATCACACGTTAATATAAAAATATGATATAGCACTAACACAATATAACGTATATGCCATTACATGTATAGTATATGTTAATATAATAATATATCAGTTTAATATAATAATAGAACTATACCATCTTATGCTATATCTTGATTATTATGTCCTTAAATGTGAACACATATATTGTGCCTGCTATGTATACAATAATGTAGTATTGTGTAGTATTACATAATTTTATAGAAAAATTATAATATATAATGACAAATGTGACACATATGGTATAATATCATCATATTATATTATTATCACTATGAATGCCAGGGACTGGATTTGACCTAGAGCTGGAGTTCCTACCCATGTTTCTCCAAGTCCAGAATATGCGAGCACCAATCGCAAGCAATACCGGCTTCTATAAAATAAAAGATTTTGAAGAAGACACGCCTCCAAGGCCCGCGCTGCTGTGGCAAGCAGAGCCCAAGATGCGAAGCTACTGTAGGCTGCGGGCTCTGGAGTTAAGCAAAACCAGATCGGAATCCCAGCTTTGTCGCTTTGCCGGGGCCGGGCCCCTTCTGCAAGCCTCAGTTGCCTGGTCGAGAAGCGGCGATCATTTTAACAGCTAGTACAGCCATAGTTGGTGTCAGTCGCCCGGCACGCGCCGGGGACTTAATAGGTATCACACCGATGGAAGCCTGTCTTACAGGCGAGGACGAGGGTCTGGGGTCAGATGCGTCAGCGTCCAATTCACCCGTCGGGGACCTTTAGGCAAGTCTCGTGAACGGTTGGAGACTTTTCTAATCTATTTAGAGAGGATACTTGCAGTCCGGAGGTGTATTGTGACAAAGCTACAAGGCACTCGATTGTCGATCCATCACCTGTAAATGGCCATTCATTTGCGAGTGGCCATGCCCTCCTTCTAGAGCTAGGGCAAGTTACTCTGGGTGTGGCAGAGAAATGAGGACTCAGCTTTGCTTCGAGTCACAAGCACCAAGACCCACCTTCCTCTCCATTTTACAGATTGCACAAGCTTACCCGTGCAGACCTGGAAAGATTGGGCGTCTGCGGAAGCTACCTTTGTCCTCCGGAAAGGATAAGTAGTTCAGTGGGGAAGACTGAGGACAGCCTCTGCACACTGTCACCAGCTCCCATCCCTCAGCGTCCTCAGCGGCCCCCTCATCCCTGCCCATACGGCTCCCCCGCTTGAATCCCCCCCCACCCCCCGCTAACTCCACCCCATGTGACCCCGTGAATCCGGCAAGTTGGGAACCCAGTGTGGTCTCCTCTCTGTCCAGTCATTCCACAAACATTTCCTGTGAACTCGTTGTCTCTCCACTGGCCGTGTCTTGGTCCCCAAACAATACAGCAGGTCGCTTTTAGCACTGCCCATGGCACTTGTCACATCCAAGCTTACAAGGCTGTTTAAGGCATTCAGTCCTGCGTGGCTGGTAGCAGAAGCCTGGCTGAAAAGCATTGCCAGACTGAGAAGAAATTTCTGCAGTCAGTGGGCTGGAGGTTTATTCCGTGCACATGGAATTCAAGGAAAATACAATAGCCAGGAGCTACATGTGGCCACTTAAATGCAAATTAGTTAAAATGAAATGAAATTAAAAATACAGATGTTCAGTCTCAATGGCTACATTTCAAGTGCTCAGTGGCCATATGTGGCTGGTGGTTATCGTATCCCACGCTGCAGACAGAAGAGTTCTCTCTTTGCAGAATGTTCCTTTGGACAACGCTGCTCACCATACTCTGTCCCCCTTGAGTTTCTGTTATTCCCTCTCACTATGTCCATTCCCTTTAAAACCCTAACAGTTATTTATATACTAATTTGTTTAATGGAGTTTCCCCCAATTAGATTGGAAGCTCCCCAAGACTAAGGATTATGTTTATCTCTATGCTCCCTTGAACCCCCACACTTAGAAAGGGACTGTCACACAGGGTGCACCGAGGATATACTGGTGAAATGAATGAATGAAAAGATGTGTTTCCATAGCCCACTGACTTGACTTCAATGTCTGCATGGGGTGCCATGTCATTTGCTGGGATGAATCTTCTAGCTCATCATAGCTCTCCGCAAGGACGGCCGGCACCTACCGTCATTCTAGCCTCATCCATCATCTCTTGATCCCTCCTGCTCTGCCCACATGGATCTAGCCAGGTCTTGCTTCCTTCCTCCTTGCCTTTGTTCACTTATGGCCCCAAGACCCCAGGATGTCCTTCTCCATCCAAGTCTACATGATGACATTTGACCCAGACATCAGAGACCAAGAGAAATGCCACCTTCTCCAGGAGATCTTATGAATAGAACGCCTCCTTCTTGTTTCCTCACCTTCTTCCTTCAATGGGGAGTTAGGAATGGCTTTCTTCAGCTTTCAATGTCCTTGACTTTTAAACCCCAAAACTCTCAGGAATCTTCTCTCCTGTTACCTTGTCCATGGCTGCATTTGTATACTTTTGTTCATGTTTCTTATCCACTTTTTGGGAGCAGGGTCTGAAAAAACTACTTGACACACAGTAGATATTTAGAAAAAATTTGAATGAACATAAGTAAAAAAAAAAAAAATCACCTTTTAAGGCTATGATTTTTCCATGTATAAATGATCATTGCCACTAAAGAGCTTAACTCTCCTATGACTTACTTCATGACTTCTTTTTTTTATTTTTCAAGAATTCACATTAAACTGTAAAACATAAATCTCTGTAGCTTGTGTAATTTGTAATACCAAATTCTAAAATTAAGAGTTTATTACAAACAATGGTTCAAGGGCCTAGGGCTAAAAGAAGCAAATTTCTAAATTGAAATGTCTCTTGGGAATGAACGGAGGCACATTCATTTTGACTTTGCAACAAAGCAAATGAACTAAAATAGGAAAAATGTGAACTATTAGTGTAACTTATTTGGATCTTAGATCCATATTAATTTTGGACATGAAATGCATATATTTTAGATCAGTATTTAAATAAAGAAACCACAGGTAAAAGACCTCCCCTCTACAATCATTCCCTCCTTTGAGACCACGTTCCAGAGAACAATGACAATATTTCTCTGTGTTTAAGGCTTGAAAGATCTTTGCACACCCACTGGCACATGCAATTCTCACAGCAACTCTATTATTTGGGACCTTTATCCCGTTGAATGCTGGTTCCCTAAATATCACCAACACAACCTGTTATAAGAAGATGCTAAGTTCACTGCTTACCGGAGTAACTGGGGAACCTGGGAAGGGTGCAGGCAGCGTCTCCAAGGCAGGAGCCAGGTTGCAATTTATTCAGGATTGGCCATTCGGGTTAAACACGGTCTTCCAATGTGGAGGGGATGTGGTTGGGGTTGGGTATGGATCACAAGACAATAGTCCAGAAGGGATGGAAAAAGCAAAGTGAGAATCTCTGAACCAAGAGATTAAAAGAATGTGAGGACCCAAACTATGGCTGTTTGACATTGCAGAAGAACCGATGGTTATTTCAGGAAGTCCCTGCAGTGAACGATCAAAGAATCAAGCCATTTGCCCGAAGAAGACTCTCCGGCAGAGTAAAGTCATGTTAACCAGGGCGAGGGGAGAGTAAATCATGCTACTGTGGACGGTAAGCTCAGTTAGGGCAGAGAGCTTCCCACCTCAGTGGTGATCTCCGTGCCTGCGTGAATAGATCCACGCGGACCGGAGGAGAAACCCAGCTTCTGGAAACAGGACACCATTTCCCTCTTCTGTATGGATACACATGTTTAAAAGCAGTGCCTGCCTTGTTCTTGAACTCTAGGGCATGAATTAAGGACCCCTCCCCGTCGGCAGGGAGCCCACCCCCAAAAGGAAAGGAGGGCTGTTGAGAGCCGTTTCTCCCCTGTCTTTAACACTATATGCAAAATAAGACCTAATTTGAGTGCTTTTTAAAAAACTGCAGTAGATTTCTGATCTATTGAAGTGTTATATAAGTCGAGATATAAATACACATCGATCAATATTTTATTCAATTGTCTTTCCCCCTTCGAACCACCTTCCAGGTGGGTGTCTATTGAGAGTGTTTGGAATCATAAATGCTGGTGACTTAATTTTATTCCGTGAATATTGAGGGCACGTGGAAAGGTGCTATTCTCTTTCAGGGAGGTAATCTGTGGGATGAACACTAGATTGTGCATGAGGGCCCATGGAACGTGTCAATAATATAGCACGTTAACACTGCCGGTTCCTTGTAACCAGGCTGCCAGAACTGGGAAGTCAAGACCCTGGTAGAAAGATGTCCATCGTGTTCACATTCACACTCGGAAACTGCTTTCTCACTTCTCCGGCACAACCGAAACATTACGTTCCATATCCATCGTCACCACAACACCGCACACGACCCACAACTCCGCCTTCTCTTGCTTTGCAGCCCTATGTTTTTTACCCTGTACATTCTTCTTGCCTGCAAGTTTTATTAAACTCTCTTTTCCTTTCCTTGCAAAGAAGAAGACATTTGAGAGAGACTGCTAATGGTAAACCTCTTCTGAGTGTTTCATACCAAGAGTGAGAAACAGAACTCTTAAAATACGAAGGTCAGCGAAGGAGAGCACTGCAATCCCCCAATGGGTCATGTCTGGAGTGGTGGCTCCGCCAGGAGGGAGCCCGCAAAGGGCCGGGGTCCCATCCAGCCTCCTGAGCTCGAGGTGCCCTAATAAAGATGAGGTCCCTGTCTAACCAGCACTTCCCTACCCCATGCTGTCCTGAGACTCTGGAGGGCGAATCACGGACCCACGAGAAAAAGACAAGGGTAGGAAGCCATTTTTCCTCGTCTATGCCAGAATGCTATGGATTCATCGGTATGTACATCTACTGGGATATAGTTATACTCACCACACGTTCTGGATAAATCTGGATTTGGAGAAACTCTGTGGAATCTGCTTAGTCATATTTTCCTCTATTTACTTGGTATCTTGAGAACACAGTTTTATCTATATCCTATGTGCATCCATATCTATATCTGTGTGTATGCCCATGGCCACTTATTTAATGTAGACGTTAGAGCTATCCTGAAATTCAGTCTGGCAGATAAAACCATGAATCGGATTCAAAAGATGTGAGTTTAAGTCCCAGGTGTGCCACTGAGCAGCTGAAGGAGCACAGGCAT
>JAPYYM010001233.1:0-13696 GCA_028534135.1 Potos flavus | reverse complement strand
TAAGGAGTTTACAATGGGGAGATTATATCCCAGATCAACTGGCTGGGCCCTAAATGTAATCACACATATCCTCATGATTCGCACAGAGGAGGAGCGGAGACGCTTGAAGATGCTGGCCTTCAAGACTGGCGTGATGCAGCTGCAAGCCTAGGAGCCACCAGAAGCTGGAAGAGGCTAAGTGAATTCTTCCCTAGAGTCCCAGAAGAGCCAGCACTTTGCTTTCAGCACAATGATACTGATTTTGGACATCTGGTCTCCCAAATGGTGAGAGAATACAGGGATGTTGCTCCACACCACCCAGTTTGTATGACTTCATTCCAGCAGCCGCAGGAAACTAACACGGACCCCTCTCTAACTTCCCTCCCCACACGAGACATCTGCTCTTATGTGCTGAACATATGGCCTGATACAAGCATGTATGCTTGTAAAGTGTGGATTGTCATTTGGAAGGGTGTGTATGGTTTAGACTAATATTATTTATGTTATGCTCTAGGTCTTACTCTTTTTCCTCTTCTGTCCTCAACTCTATATTGAACGTCTTTCTACATTCTTGTGTGCATGCACGTCTGGTATGTTGTGTCCCTCGGCTGCAGAACGTCTGTAGCTTGCCTCCACCAGGTAGCCCTTCCCATTCTCGTAGAGATGGATGTCTCCATTGCTCCCAGCTCACCGCTATCAAACTATGACAGTTTCAAAACTTGTTTCATTAAGAGGCAAATCATTGCTGATGCGATCTTTCTAGGACCAAGTGAAAAGAACAAATCTTGTAGTTGAACCCAAACTACGAGAGGATAAACTGTCCGCTCCGTGTTTGAGTGACACGTATGATTCTTGAGTTCCCTTGGCCCAACCTTTCCTCACAGGTCCTTCTGCCCTGACCGTCCCTCTCCCCAAGTGATCTCCGAAAACTGAAAGGCTTAACAATTCCAGCTGTCTTGCTCGACACATCAGAATGGAAGTTGGCAGCTGCTTTCCCTCTCGCCCCCTCTGGGAAATCCACCCCACTACACGTTCCCAGCCTGCCCTAGCTTTCTGAGCCGTAATGTTTAATACCAAGTGACAAGTGCCACATATAGGATATTAGAGTGGAGATGCAGTGCAAGGCCTAGGAGGGGCAGAAACAGCCTCCTGGGAGGAAAAGAAGCCAAAGCTGTTTAGCTAGAGGAAATGTGGATGGGATGGGCTCAGCTGGCTCCAAGTCTATAAACAATGATGCTAAACAATTGTGCTTGTATTGAGTTGAGGGACAGATGCAGAGGGCCTGAGGTGGTAAGAAACACCTGGCTCAGACATGAAGAAGGCCTCTTTACCGAGAGAGGTTAGAGGCAACAATCATGCAGCGTCAAAGCTGGAAGATGTAGACTCATATGAACTCCATTAAAGCAAACGGTTGGTCTGAAAGGGACCCTAATGATCTATGTTAGCTCTGTCATGAGTTTGCTTTAGAACTTGAGCTAAACCCCTTTGCTTTGGTCTCCTCATCTGTCCAGAAAAGGGTCTAAAAGCTGTGGCTGCACAAAATTGACTCAAAATGCATGACAACTAAATGTAGGAGCAAAAATTACAAAAATCCAAGAAGAAAACCTTTATGACCTCGAATTAGACAAAGATTTCTCAGATATTAACACCAAAAGCATGATCCATAAAAAAAAAAATTGATAGATTGGACTTCTTCAAAATTAAAAAAAAACCAAACACTTCTGCTCTTCAAAAGATACTATTAAGAAAATTAAAATATAAGCCAAAGACCGAAAGAAAATATTTATAATTCACATAACTGATCACGTGGATAGCCGATAACTGGTGGATAAGCTATCACCATATATATCTCCACTAAAATGGCCATAACCAAGAAGTCTGACGATACTGGTGGGAATGCAAACCTTGCTTGGTTACCCACTGCAGACCCTGGGAAGAAGCCAGCTTTTGGCAGCCTGAAAACCCGGTGCTTTCCCATCCTCGATGATCCCAAGGAGTGTGGTGCTGTTTCAGATAACATCAGCAGGCACCCCGGAACACCAAGGACACAGCTACAGTCACCTGAATGCTAAGTGCTTGCCTGCCATCCCTACTGAGAACAGGGTGTAGTGGAGCAGAGCTGGGACCAGGGTCAGAGGAGGAGGAGCTTAGGGTGTAACATTTAAGGAAGCACTCATTTCCAGGTGTCAACTCTGCACTCGCATGACCCTGAGAACGAGTGCCTCCTTAAGAGTGCCCCCCCTCCCCCCAGGCATGCCTTCTGATTGCGCTAATGTCAGGGAAGCCCTGGAGGGTGGTCTCCTTCAATGTTTTACTCTAGGCCCCTCATTTGTCTAGAGAGCCAAGTCCACGTGCCCACATGCAAAGCTAGAGCACCAGCTCTGTCATCAATGAGCCATGTGACCTTGGGCAACTCTGCACCCCCACTTTCCTGCCTCTTCTGGCTCTGTGATTCCAGGGCAACTTTGCTTCTCTGGGCAATAAAGCAAAACAGTTACGGCAGTATGCATTGCCTTGATCTAATAGATGCTTGCTTAAATCCCCTATCTTCACAGAAACATCCCCTGACCTGTAGGCCACTATCATGTTATATTAGCAATTTGTTCCTTTTACTCAGAGCAATTATCACAATTTATAATACTGCTTTATTTTATTGTTTTGTACGAGTCAGGATAGTTTAGATTATGGTGCAATAATAAACCCCGCCCCCCCAAAAAATCTCGGGAGCCTAAAACAACAAAGGTTTCTTGCTTTTTCATCCCACACGTACATTAAGGGGCAGCTGGGAGGCTTGGCTCAGGGGCCTAGCTGATGGGGCGGCCACCATATGGACACTTCACTGGTCATCGTGTCAGAGGGCAGAGAGCCCCAGGGAGCCTCCCATGAACTGCCCAGCCCAGAAGGGACACACATCACTTCTAGTCAGGACTCTGGCCAGAACCAGTCACTGTCCCCAGACTCCCCCCAAGGAGCCCTACCACGGCACTCGTGACGTGTGCCCCAAAGGCAGAAAGCTGCAGGGGTTTGATGAGCAGCTCTAATGACTTCTGCATTATTTATTTGGTTTTGTCTGAATCCTCTGACCGGAATGGTCCAGAGGGCAAGATGGTCTGTCTTGTTCATCATTTCATCCCCAGCTGCTGGTTTGTTCACCATCTGTTGACGAACTGAATGGTTCTGGTGGTTTAGGATGGGTGACCAAGACCGTTGGGTGGATGAATGTGAGCTCCCAGCAAACCCGCTTGCAACATGGAGGACTGTGTTAGCTACACTCTCCTGAAAAGGGAAGAGTATTCTAACTGCTGCTTTCCACAATTTTCTCCTGCGTGTCTAACTGCAGAGGCAAACTAACAAGAACATCTGGGAGTCCAAGAGCATAGTCCAAAGCCGTGAGCTCTAACCTGACATCTCTTCGTAATTTTATTCTGTATCTTAAAAGCTCATGTGAATTTTGTATTTTGCTCCATATTATATCCATGGTCATAAAAAATGTTTTAAAACCTTGAACTGGGGGAAATGAGTGCTTTGTAAACACGTGTCATGCTCATTTCATTGTTTCAAGGCCCCCCTGACAGCTCACCCACCCCCACCCCCAGGATGGTATGCCCCCAGTCAGAGAACACAGCTCTAAGCCTCCTTAGGTAGCTGCTGGGGCCTAAAGACTTAAGCTTAAAACATTCAGAACATCCTCCACATTTTGTTGCCTTTCTGTGGTGCCTTTTTCTCTGATAGGGAATTTGTAATGAATACTGCACGTGGGGATTTGCCTTTGTCTAACGAAATGAAGAAACGAGTGATAGAGGCCTCATTTTCTTTCCCATGGGTTGATGGACAAAATTCTTTGAAATCAATGTTTCTCAAACTTTTCTTTTCCATTACCCACACTAAGAAATACATCTTCTCATACTTCACAAAATGGATTGTGTGGGAAACTGCATGCAGTCTGGTGCTCCCGTTCCCCAGCTGCCCAGAGCATTGCCTCCTTCCCTGGAGAATTACTCTGGGCCGGCAGGGACTACCTTTCCAGAGGTTACGCACCTCTATTCCTCAGAGTGGTCCACAGCCAATGACTGGCTAACATGGGGGTTCAGGAGGCTCCCTGCTTGTCTCAGGCAGCCCCAACTCTGGTACAATTCAAATGATGAGATTAGGTGTGACAGCACACCCTTTCTTTGCTCTTCTGCCCTATACAGCTCCCTCCCCCCCCTTTTTTTTTCTGAGAGCAGTCCCTAAACACATCACAGACATCCACATTCTTTTCTGGAGCTCTGCTTCCAAGGAACCTAAGACAATACCCAATACACACACACACACAGGCACACACATACACACACACACCTAAATACACACACCCCTGAAATAAAATTACAACAACACTTACACTTCGCATGACCTGCTCTGATACTTGCTACACTGTTCCGTTTGATTTGTTTCAATTGTTCATTTGTGATCCTTTCATTGGATTTCCTAACCCACTAATAGGTCACAGTCCTGCAGTCTGAAAAACTCAGCCCTCAACCTTTCCAAGTTAACCTTCCAGAGGCTGGGCTTCAGTACCTGGGCAGGTTAAGGAGAAGGGGAAGCAGAGGGCATCTGTTCCCATGTGCAGAGCACTGAGAGTTTAGAGGCTCAGGAAGCTGATTCTAATAGGACTGAACATCTCAAGGGAGCAGATGTGTCTGCTGCCTTCCAATCACTGACCTGCTCCACGCTCTCCAGGCCGGTGTTCCTTCCTGGCAAGAACGCACATACTCAGGGCTTCAGGAGGAAATGTGGGTTCCAAGGAAATAAAGCAGATTTTGACCTCACACCAATGCACAGAGATGGACATGTGAGAACATTTATTTCGGCATTGTCCGTGATGGCCAAGATCAAAACATTGCAAATGGCCACTCCTAAATGAACTGCACTGCGTTATGTGCATTAATAATAATGTAGGTATCTAAGTATGGGAAGTTTTCCACTAAGTGGAAAACTCAACAGCCCCACAGTTCACCAATTTAATCCCATTTTTATTTTTTAAAAATTAGTGTGTGTGTATATGTATAAAAATATAAAGAAATAGACTCAAAACTATCTGCAGGGGCATGATAATGGGAGGCTTTTACTTTCTAAGTCATACATTTCCACAGCATTCGAACATTTTCCCACAAGTATAATTTACTTTTGAAATGGGGAAAAGCAATCATTTTTCGCTTTAAAGCAGCAAAACTCAAAAGGAAGCTATAAGGTGGAAGCCTATGTCCTTTGAAGTCACAATAGCAGTCCTTCAGCAGGTGATGTGTGCTTTCAAGAGTCTGCGACAGATCCCGTTTCTAGAAGTTCATGTTCTGAGGCAATATCTCAACATACAGAAAGTATGCGTAAATCACAGAGAGGCTCGGAAACTAGATTAATGTTCCTGTGCCCCAGAAACAGAAGAGAAACCCCCCATCAGGGAGCAAGACTGAGGCCAGGGCCCCAGGTTCAGTTTCTGGAAGCAGGTATATGTGGACGAGTTTGGCTCAGGGGGTTGGGACGAGGGGAGAATAACCTCAGTGCTGGACGTGGGCACTGGAGGCCCGCTCCTCAGCTAGTGAAAGGAGCCTGGAAAAAGCTGTCTGCCTGGAGTTGTTTGTCCATTTTTGCTTTTTAAATCAGGGGTTTATTACTCTGGCTACATTTTAAAATCACCTGGGGACTTGAAAAAAAAAAATCCATGGCCCTGGAAATTCTAATTTAATTTAAAAATTCTCCCTTTCTCTCTCTTCCTTTTTTTTTTTAATTTTTTTTAAAGATTTTATTTACTTATTTGACACAGAAAGAGAGATCACAAGCAGGCAGAGAGGCAGGCAGAGGGAGAGGGGGAAGCAGGCTCCCTGCTGAGCAGAGAGCCCGATGTGGGACTCCTGATGTGGGACTCGATCCCAGGACCCCGAGACCATGACCTGAGCCGAAGGCAGAGGCTTTAACCCATTGAGCCACCCAGGCGCCCCTCTCTCTTCCTTTTTTTTTTTTTCTCTTCCTTTTTTTAAAGGCTCCCTTAGAAATTCTAATCCACATCCAAGATTGAAACCTCATTAAAACTTGGGGCCTAGGTAGGGCTCAGAGGATCAGACACAACCTCAGTTCAGCCACTCAGCTGAGCAAGTGGCCAGCTTGGAGGTAAGATCTGAGATTTCCCCATTCTGACCTCAGAGTGGGCATTTCTAGCCATCTGTGAGACCTGCTTTGGGCCTGGAGCCCTGGGCAGGAGGCCTGACCTGGTTGGTCAGGGTGGGGTAAAGAAACAGACTGACAGACAAGAAAGAAATGTCTACTCATCAGTAAAGGGATGAATCCATGATATATGCACTATATTCGTAGAACAAAATCCAATACAACAGTGAAATTTCATCGCCCAGCATTAGCATAGCACCAACATCACGGTGAGTTATAAAAGCAACTTGCAGCATAGCATGTACATTATGATATCATTTATTTAAATTTTAAATTATAGGAAACAGGGAGTATGTATTTTTGTGGCTAAATCCATATACACTAAAACTATAAAAATATTCATAAGAATTAAACACACTGACTTAAGAACTGCGGTTGCCTTTGGAGAGGAATTGGAGTGGGGCACACAGGGGGCAGCAGACTCAAATCTGGATGACCCCAAAGGCATCACGCTGCATATAAGAAGCCCGTGTTAGAAGGTCACACCCTTATGATTCCATTTCTCTGTTTTATTTTTTAAAAATTTTTATTTATTTATTTGAGAGATCCCAGGGCCCTGAGATCATGACCTGAGCTGAAGGCAGACACTTAACCAACTAAACGACCCAGGCAGCCCTTATGATTCCATTGACAATACTGGAGAAAAGAGTGGTGGAGAACAGATGAGTGGTCGCCGGGGGCCATGGGATGGTGTGGTTATAAAGGGAGGTTTGGGGGGTGATGGGGCTCTTCTGTGTCCTTATCGTGGCAACCGTACTGTCACCCTACAATGTACTAAAATACATAGGGCTGAAATTCACAACGATAGTAGAATGGTGGCTTCCATTCCAAAGGGGCTGGGGGGAAGAGAGAATGGGAGTCACTGCATAATGGGGAGGAAATTTCAGTTTGGGAAGTTGAAGAAAGTTTGGGGGTTAGATGGTGGTAATGGTTTCAGAACAATGGGAAAGTATTTAATTCCCCTGAACTTTACACTTCAAAATGGTTAGAATGGCAAATTTTTGTTATGTACATTTTACTACAATTTTTTTTTAAATGAAAAAAAAATTCATAGGACTGTATACCAGATAAAGGGAAAAAAAGCCTTTTTTATCGACTTTTATTGCATGGTAATTAAAAATATCCTAAAAGGTCTGAAGCAAATACTGTAACATGTTAAGATTTATTAAAGCTACTTGATATATACATTCATGCCTGTTACTGAATTTTCTTCACTTTTATGTATGTTAAATATATCCTAATAAGTCTGTGATAGTTTCAGGTCGAATCAAATTTTTAGGGCTGCAGTGAGCTTTTAAGTCATTCCCTGCACAGTCCTTCCCTGAACAGAGAGAAACCGAGTTTTCACAGCTAAAACTCCTGACTCCCAGGCCACTGTTACGCCCATGCTGATTATATGGAATTGAAGTTCCTAACTGATAACAAAATTAGGCTTCCTGAATTTTGAAGAGCTTAAGAAATGCAAAAACACACAGAGTGGGCTCAGCTTCCTCTATTCCACAGGAAACAATCCCTACATAATCAGAACATCGAAGTAAGTACTCTCAAGAACAGAATTAAAATTTAATCAGCAGCTTTCTTCAAAAGAATTGTTACAATAATTTTAAAACAAAAAAGTTGCAGAAAGTGTGCCAAATTTCCACGGAGATATTCAAACTGATCTCATAAAGCATTTGAACTTGTTTTATCTCAGCTTTGCTTCTTCATGTCTTTATTCTCACCCCGCTTTCGTCCTCTCTAAATACAACTTCATACTGAATAGCTTCCGTGACCACCTCTCACCCATGTTTACAGTCAGGGTGGCTCAAATTAGAACAGACTTTCTTTAGCATGTAGTACTCTGCAAAATTTTCGGCCATTGCATCTGCAAGGTTCTCGGCTGCAAGCAACCAAACTGACTCAAAAAGCCAGGAAAACCAGGCCTGCACAGGGCAGAATGTGAGGGAGGAAGACCAGCCAGGAACCCCCCATCCCCCCAACGGGAAGACTGCTTAGACACTGCCTTTGGTACCTAGCCACTGGCAGGATTCTCATGTTGTCGCTGCCATCCCCAAGAATTTTCCAGGTGAAGGGATGTCTTCTATGAATCATTCCACCGAAACTGAAGGCTCCAGGTGTGGGCATCCAGTTGGCTGAGGCTGAGTCCCCAGCCCATTCTCTAACTGTGCTCTTTTTCCCAGGACAGAGACCAGATCTGACTCCCTTGAATGGGACAACTGGCAGGATATTGGGTAGCTCTCTTGGACTCACAGAAAAATTGGAAAGACAAACCAGAGAGGGAAGCAGCAGGGAATGCAACCAGAAAGCCAAACCATGTTTGTTGGGGTCATTTTAGAAGCTACCACTAGGCTAGCAAAGATGATCCCGTGAAAAGCCAGTCCTGTCCACCGTGACTATAATGACCTTACACTACCTACCAAATCTCCAGCAGCAGCCCACTTTTCCAGTCTCATCCCCCATGACCGTATGATCTCACTTTCACGAATCTTGTTCCGGTGTAGTTCTCACTGATCCCTAGACACACCATGTCCCTCATGCCTCTGAGCCTTCCCCATGACCTAAAATACCCTTCCCTCACCTGGTGCCTTTATCAGCTTGATGAGCTCCTATACCCCCTTCAAGACCCTGTTAAATATCATCTGTGTGAAGCCTTTCCCTATTCTCCAAGTATACAGTATTCCCACAGCACCCAGGCGCTATCACTAGTCTAGCCCTGATAGTGTTATTTTTAAATTATATGTTTTCCTGTCTGTCTTCTCCAGGGGACTGTTACCTTGCAGAGGGCAAGGTCTGTGTCTAATTAATCTCAGTTAGTTAATTAACTGGGTTACTCTAATTAACCTAAAGGGCAGGGTCTGGTTATTTGCCTCCATGCAAAGTACAATGCCTGGCACATTTGCATGTTTAATAAATGCTGAATAAATAACTTAAGTAATTAATGATGACCCAGAAAGCTGGAAAGTATCTCATGGTGCCACTTAATGGATTCCTCTCCTTCCGGGCAGGGTCTACTGAAATCTGATCAATCCTTGCCTTAAACCTGAGAAGCCTTCGGGCAGATATTTCAATACTACATCTACACAGGGGGAAATGTTTTTTATGCCTAATGTAAAATCCTTTCTAGTGTCTTTTACCAATTCTCTTGAGCCTTCCAATCAGTGGAAAGAGAAAAGCTCTTTACCATCACTCATACAACAACGTTAATATATACTTTTGTAGAGATGACCACACTGGGTCAGCCCACAAAGTCTTCTCTATTCGTCTGTTAGGGCCACCATAGCCAAATCCCACAGTCAGGGTGGCTTAAACAACAGAAATTTATTTTCTCGCAGCTCTGGAGGCTGGAAGTTCAAGATCAAGGTGTTGTGAGGGCTGGTTTCCTCGGAAGCCTCTCTCCTTGTTTGCAGATGGGGCCATGGCTGCCTCTTCACGTGGTCTGCCCACGTGTGCCCCGGTGTCTCTCTCCGCATGTCCTAATCTCCTCTTCTTATAAAGACACGAGTCAGATTAGATTAGGGACCACCCTAATGCTTTTATTTTAACTTAATTACCTCCTCAAAAAACCTATCTCCAAATACAGTCCCATTCTGAGATTCTAGAGATTAAGGCTTTCACATAGGAAATGAGGTAGAAGAGGAGACACGGTTCATCCCAGAACACCTTCTCCGCAAGCATTTGGTCTCAGACAGTAAAACCAGAGAAAAACTGGCTTTGGGGAGCTGCTGTGGTGGTCCTCCCTAATGTATTCTTACATCCATTCTCATTCCACCAATATTTAATGACAGCCATTTATATAATGACATCTACGTAAAACCAACAGAGTGATCTTTCCAAAATGCATGTCTGATTATGTCTCCCTTCACAAACTCCTGAAGGTTTCCCATGCCCTTAGGAAAATTCCAGAATCCTAGCACAGTATCTAAGGCATTTCAAAGTACGGATTCTGCTCACCTCCACAGCTGCAGTTCTGTCATATCTCTTTTGTTTCTAAGTCCAGTGGTGGTTCCCCAAACAAGTTATGCTGAGTTATTTCTCACTACATGAGCCCAGGAGAAAATGTATTTATTCAACAAACAATTACCGTCTCCTTTCTGGAGTTCTGCTAGGCCCTAGGGCAAATAAGAAAATCCCACCCTCAAAGATTTCCTAATATGGAGGAAATACCAGGCAAATAAATGAAAATCATGATACAATTGATAGGCGACTTAGTTTAGGTATATGCAAAAATGTGCTTGGAGTTCAGAGAAAGAACTTCTTAAATTTATAGAGCATTAATTCCTCCAGTAAAATAACACATCCACCTCCAAAATTAGACTTAAGACCAATTTATGGCACAACCTATATGTTGTACTAATACACTACTGAAATACATCAGAAATGTGGTTCCAGTTATTAAGAATGAGGTAAGTGACATCTTACATAACTAATGAAATAGAAATTGGTTACACACTCACCAGAGTATGCAGGGCCCTCAGGTGGAAATTAAAATCCCTCCTCGATGCCATGAATTCATCTCTGGGGCATTTTTCAAAATGCATACGTGAAAGTCACATGGGACTACCACTGTGCAAGCTACTCCACCAAGCCTGAGATAGTCTAGTTCACTGCCTGAATTTAGCAGCCACAGTCTGCTGATATACTCAAATAAATCATGCAATTTGTAGTAAGGGTTATTTTATTTATGTTTAAAGCCTTCTAGCTTGGTTCTCAAGAAGCAACCTAATCTAGAATGTTGCAAAAACAAACAAACAAAAAACCCAAAACTGAAGAGAGAACAAGAACAGGTATTGGTAAGCAGCCCAAGTAATACAGATGGAAAACCTTTCCTCTAAGACCACTTCGAGATGCTGGGGGCTACGGAGTGCCTTTTCAGTTGCAAGGCATAACTGAGTTTGCAACCACAAAAGGGAATTCCCAAGCGATTATAACAAAGTGAGAACATAACAGAAAAGGAGGACGCCATGAGCTGACTGAGCAACTACTCAGATGGATGAGGTAATATTGATTTCAGTTTCCACGAAGTTTTGGTTTTAATGACCACGTGGATGCAGGGAATCCTTGAGTCCACCTGAGGTGGGGTGGGGGGTGGGGAGTGGTGGGAGGAGGACCCCTCCATAAAGCCAGGACTCTCAAAGGGCGGCACCGTCAGAGAAAGGTAGACAAACAATAATGTGCACACCAGCACACAGATCAGTGAAGAATGTCTCCACTCATGTTCCAGGTATGGAAAAACATTAATTCTGATGGGGCATTAATCAATTCATTGCCTCTCAGTTACAAATTCTCTTTTCAGTACCTGGTCCATGATCATGAACTGGATGCCTTCAACATTTCTCTTTGCGAGAGGAGCAAAATGGCCGAGGAGTAGGAGTCCTAATATCATTGGGTCCCAGGAGTTCAGCTAGATAGTTATCAAACCATTCTAAACACCTACAAACTCAACAGGAGATTGAAGAGGATAGCAGCAATTCTAGGAACAGAAAAGTGACCGCTTTCTAGAAGGTAGGACATGCGGAGAAGTGAATCCAAGGCGACACAGGGAAAGATAGACCGAGGAGGGAGGGGCCGGCTCCTGGCAAGCAGTAGAGCAGTGGAGCACAAAATCGGAACTTTTATAAGTCTGCTCCACTGAGGGACGTTGCTCCGGAGGCCAAGCGGGGGTTGGAGCCCTCGAGCTGACAGTGTGGTCTCAGGACCCGTGGTGTCACAAAAAGACCAGGGCTGCCCGAGTGTGGCAGACCTCCCAGGTATCGCAGTGGGGAAGCCAGCTACAGAGACGGAGCCCAGCAGTGGGGGCTCAGCTCGGGATTACCTTAAACCGTGATCTGAGGCACAGTCAGGCCACTGCTTTTCGGGCACGGACCCAACAAACAGTAGATCCGGGGAGACTCACCTTCCTTCTCTGGGAGAAGCGGCACAGGAGCGCGCTGCACAAATCAGCTGGGTTTGGAGACTCCAAACGGGCCGTGCGCCAGAGATAGAAACGCTCGGTCACAGGCCGGGTGAGCTCGGAGTACGGCCAGAGACCAGGAAGACAGGAGTGACCGACTGCTTTTCTCTGAGGGTGCACTGAAGACTGGGGCCCTGAGCTCTCGGCTCCCACGCGGCCGGAGACTGGGAGGCCGCCATCTTCATTCCCATCCTCCAAAGCTGGACGGAAAGCGTTCAGGGAACAAAAGCTCCCGAGAGCGAACCTGAGCAGATTACTTAGCCTGGCGCCAGGGAGGGCGGTGCAATTCTGCCTCGGGCAAAGACATTTGAGAATCACGGCAACACGCTCCTCTCCCAGATCAACGAGAACATCCAGCCAAGACCAAGTTCATCGATCAATGAGAACTGCGGAACTCCAGAGCTAGGAGAAAATAACACATAGAATTCATGGCTTTTTCCCCATGATCCTAGTCTTTCAAAGTTAAATTTTTTTTAATTTTATTTTTTTCTTATTCTATTTTTAAAAATTTTTCCACTTTCCTATTTTAATGTTTTTTAACTATTTTATCTTATTAATACCTTTTTAAAAATCTTTTTAAATTTTCATTGTTATAGTCATATTCTATACCTTCATTGTATTTATATTTATTTTTTTGTATATATATAGGTTTTTCTTTCTTTAAAATTTTGGGATACAGTTTCTTCAAACAGATCAAAATATACCCTAAATCTAGCGCATGGCTTTGTTCTAGTCTCCAGCCTGATCACATTCTTTGCTTTTTTTTTTCTTCTTTTTTCTTTTTTCAACCAACTTCTTATCAATTCCTTTTTTAGAATCTTGTTAAATTTTCATCTTTACAGTCATATTCCATTCCTTCATCATGTTTACCCTTATTTTTGTATATTTATAAGTTTTTATTTTTTAAAATTTTGGGAGGCAGTTTCTTCTAACAGACCAAAATACACCCAAAATCAAGTGTATGGCTCTGTTCTATTCACCACTCTAATATATATATATATATATATATTTTTTTTTTTTTTCCCCCTCCTTTTTTCTCCTCCCCCGACCCCCCGTTTCGGGTCTCTTCCGATTTGGTTAGTGTATATTTTTCTGGGATTGTTGCTACCCTTTTAGTATTTTGTTCTCTCATTCACCTATTCTTATCTGGTTAAAATGACAAGGCAGAAAAACTCACCTCAAAAAAAGAACAAGAGGCAATACTGACAGCTAGGGATCTAATCAATATGGACATTAGTAAGATGTCAGATCTAGAGTTCAGAATGACGATTATCAAGATGCTAGCTGGGCTCAAAAAAAGCATGGAAGATACTAGAGAATCCATTTCTGGAGAAATAAAATCCCTTTCTGGAGAAATAAAAGAACTAAAATCTAACCGTTGAAATAAAAAAAGCTATTAATGAGGTGCAATAAAAAATGGAGGCTCTTACTGCTAGGATAAATGAAGCAGAAGAGAGAATTAGTGATATAGAAGACCAAATGATGGAGAATAAAGAAGTTGAGAAAAAGAGAGACAAACAACTACTGGACCAGGAGGGGAGAATTCGAGACATAAGTGATATCATAAGA
>JAPYYM010001232.1:0-13697 GCA_028534135.1 Potos flavus | reverse complement strand
TTTTATCCAGATAAGAATAGATGAATGAGAGAACAAAATACTAAAAGGGTAGCAACGATGCCAGAAAAATATACACTAACCAGATCAGAAGAGAGCTGAAACTGGGGGGTGATAAAAGGGGGGGGGAGAAGAAGAAGAAGAAAAAAAAGAGAAAAAAATATATATATTAGACTGGTGAATAGAACAGAGCCCCCACAGTTGATTTTGGGTGTATTTTGGTCTGTTAGAAGAAACTACTTCCCAAAATTTTAAGGAAAGAAAAACTTATACAAAAATAAGGGTAAACACTATGAAGGGATGGAATATGAGTGTAAAGATGAAAATTAAAAAAGATTCTAAAAAAGGGATTGATATGATAAGAAGTTGGTTAAAAAAAAAAAAAAGAGGAAAGAATGTGATCAGGCTGGAGACTAGAACAAAGCCGTGTGCTAGGTTTAGGGTACATTTTGATCTATTAGAAGAAATTGTATCCCAAAATTTTAAAGAAAAAAAAACCTATATGTATACAAAAAATAAGGTTAAATACAATGAAGGGATAAAATATGAATATAACAGTGAAAATTAGAAAAGATTTTTAAAAAGGTATTGATAGGATACTAGTTTAAAAATGTTAAAATAAGAAAGAGGAAAAATAAAATTAAAAAATAGAATAAGAAAAAATAAAATTTAAAAAATTTAACTTTCAAAGACTAAAGGATCATGGGAAAAAAGCCATAAATGTGTTGCTTTTTCCTAACTCTGGAGTTCCGCAGTTCTCATTGATCCGTGAACTTGGTGTTAGCTGGATGTTCTTGCTGATCTTCTGGGGGAGGGGCCTGTTGCAGTGATTCTCCAAGGTCTTTGCCCGAGGCGAAATTGCACTGCCCTTGCCAGGGTCCGGGCTAAGTAATCTGCTCAGGTTCGCTTTTGTAGCTTTTGTTCCCTGAACACTTTCCGTACACCTTTGGAGGACAGGAATGAAAATGGCGGCTTCCCAATCTCCGGCCGGTAGGAGTCGAGAGCTCGGGGCCCCACTCCTCAGTGCGCCCTCAGAGAAAAGCAGTCAATCACTCCCGTCTCCCTAGTCTCCGGCGGCTCTCCAAGCTCAGCCGGCCTGTTACCTAATGTTTCTATCTCTGGCGCACGGCCCTGTTTGGAGTCTCCAAACGCAGCCGATTCCTGCAGCGCGCTCCCATGCCGCTCCTCCCGAAGGAGGAAGGAAGGGGTCTCTCCGGATCTGCCCCTTGTGCTGTCCCTGCTCGAACAGCAGTGGCCTGACTGTGCTTCGGATCAGAGTGTAAGGTAAGCCCGAGCTGGTAGCTCACTGCACGGCTTGGTCTCTGCCATTGGCTTCCCCGCTCTGATACCTGGGAGCTCTGCCAGCTCAGACACCCCCGGTGTTTTTGTATCCCCGCGGGTCCTGAGACCACATTGTCCCGGTGAGGGCTCCACCCTCTGCTTGGCCTCTGGAGTGATGTCCCTCAGTGGAGCAGACTTCTAAAAGTTCTAATTTTGTGCTCCGCTGCTCTGCGACTTGCCGGGAGCCGGACCCTCCCCCTGCGTCTATCTTCCCTTCGCTTTGGATTCACTTTTCCACACGTCCTACCTTCCGGAAAGTGGTCGATTTTCTGTTCCTAGAATTGCTGTTCTTCTTCTCTTCTATCTCCTGTTGAGTTTGTAGGGGATCAGAATGGTTTGATAACTCTCTAGCTGAACTTCTGGGATCTGATGATATCTCAGTCTCCTACTCCTCCGCCATCTTGCTCCTCCCTCATAATGTTGTTACTAGAAAAAATCTTTTGCATTCAACTCTAAGTAACATGATAGGTGACAAGGAACCAAAAAAATTCAGAGATCCATGCATATATGTGTGTACACACGTAAATGTGGTTATTTGTATTTTCACTCCAATTTATTACAGAGTTGAAGTGGTCAAGCCTCCAAACATTTTGTGAAAATCTTGCCACTTGCAGGCCACTTGAGGCATATTAACAACATGTTCCTGAAAACAGGAGGTTCCCAAAAACAGATGAGTGGGGAAATTCATTTCTGTAAGAGAATTGGGAAGATCTAATAACAGCAGTAATTCAGTGAGTAAAAGTGTTAAATTAAGGATAAGAAGAAAAATGAAAAACTATAAATGAGGTTACATTTAAGTAGGAATTAAATCATTTGTTTTAAAAGGGCAAACAAATTCCTTTCTCCTTCAGAGTAGTTTAGAAATGATGGATTCTATTCAATCTCCTATCCAGTAGGGGCCAGCTCCATATGGACACGTCTACCTTAAAAATTATTTTCTCTTGGAAATTTGGAGAGAAAGAGGTGACAAAACAAAAAAAAAGTCAAAGAGGTTTTTTTAAAGCTGAAGAACAACAACCCCCACCAAGAACCAGCATTAAAGGCAACAGGAAGTTGCAGGTGGGAGGTCCAGAATTCGCAGACCATCTGGAAAGATTTGGCTTTCTTTGAACCTCATTTTCAGCCGTATAGTGATGACTCAGCACCAGGACCACAAGACCCAGGACTGTCCAGCCACTTCCAGGATCAGAATGTAAGCCTGGCTGAAACCAGCACGTAAACTACAAAGTTTGAGACTGCCTGGTGCTATAGTCAAACCACAATCCTTGCGTAATCAAAATATCCAGCTCTTAGTTATTATCTAAACACTCATATACAGACTTATCTTGGCTTTTCCTGCATCTTAATTCTCCTAATGTATTACTACTAGGATCTCTATCAAGAGAAAGGAAATAGAAAAAGGAGAAATATCCAACTTTGCTGTTGCTTGGATTAACAACAACAACAAAAACACTAATTAATTTCAAGATGGTTAGAAATAAACTCAGAGTTAATGTCAACAATGAGATTTGGAATTATCTCTTTTTTAATCTTCTTTTCCCACTCTCCTAGATAAAGGAAGCACTCATTCTCTAGGCAACGGAATAATTCAAACCTTAATCATAAATCTTAGTCAAACCAACTGGCTACTTTCTATGTAGAACAACAATCAGTATAAATTTGGATTTGTTCATCACTTCAAATTAAATGGGATTCTGTAGGTAGATAGTACTGTTACATTATCTTTATATTATTTAGATCTAACAAAATTGCCAGGCTTTTCCAAAAGTTATGGTCAGAAAATTTTGAAAGCAGTTGGAACCATGAATGTAGAGACATCCTCACAGAGCTTTCCTTCTTTCTGACCAAGAGAGGCCAAATGTCACTTATAACATTTGGTTTGCTTCTATTCAGGAACAGTGCCCTTTAAGTTCAATAGTTACGTCTGATTCTGGTCATTTTTTTAAGTTTAATACATTTTTTAGATTGGGACATGGTTAGGGGGTGGGAAATACTGCTCTCCTGCCATTGGGAGAGACTGAGATTTAATCATTCTCAAAGCCTCAAGGGGAAAACACACAAACCAACAGATAAATAAACCACAGCTCCTAAGGAAACCTAAAAATATAAAATCACTCTAAAACTCTCATCCTGTTAATTAGGCATTAATGTTAAAAGTCACAGCTCCAAGAAACACAATTTTAGTTTTTTAATCTTTGGAAGTTCTAAAAAATAAAATCTCACAGAACCATCTTTTCCTTCCCTACATTCACTTTTGTTGTATATTCCATTGCACTTTGACTATCAAATATACTCATAGGTGTTTGCAGGACTGGCTTTCAGTGAACACCAGGATTGGGTCAGAATGCTCTGTACTGAAGGGAAAGAAAGAAAAATTTGATTACCTGTTCCCCTTGACTCCCGATTCCAGGGATACCCATTAGTCCCTGGGGTCCCACAGGTCCCAAATCCCCCTGTAGAGAAAATAAATCAAAAATATAACAATAAACCTCATTCTTTCATATTTTGCTCATCTTGATTTATGCTGAATTAAAATCTATCCAGACCATAAAAGGTTCAACATAAAAAGTTAGAAAACTCTATTTCTTTTAAACAGTTTATAGTTCAAGCTTGCCAAAATGATATTTTCACTGTGTAGTCTAAATTGGTGAATATTTGTACCGGTTTATATTTATCAATCATTTTTCTCACAAGGACCAAAATTCCCAAATGGTTATTATAATGACACAAACACTTCTTGTTAGGATTATAGTAGAAATATTTAAAAGTCTAATATTCATAGGGTCCAAGAAAATGAGGATTTGAGAGAGAAATTGAAATGTGTGCAAATTTTCTAAATACCTTTTCCCTCCACATCTTGCTAAAATACCCTTTAAAAATTAAGAAATTATCTAAGGTAAATGCAACAAAATTAAAGAATCTCACCTTTTCCTCCCATGAAATAAATTCGAGAAACAAAGTGAGAGTTATCAGTAAAAAGAACACTGTCATTCATTCATTCTTTGTGTCTTTCAACAAATACTTGTGAATGCCCATTATGTGCCAGGAAATGTTCCAAACGCCGGGAAAGCAACAGTGACCTAACCAGCCAAAAATCTCTCTTCTCACAGAGCTTACATTTTAGTAGGAAATACAGAAGATATTAAACGAGATAAATAGGTAAAATAAGTAATATGTTGAATAAGGATAAGTGCTAAGGAGAAAAATAAACCAGGGGAGGCGGAGACAGCGACCGTTTTGCATAAGGCAGGCAGGGACGGCCTCGCTGATGAGAGGGAAAGAACCAGGTAGAAACACAGGAAAAGCACTCCAAGCAGACCTAACATCCAGTGTGAGGATGACGCCTGGCATATCCCAGAACAGCAAAGAGACAAAGAGGTGCATGGACTGGAAGAGATTATGTTGAGTGAAATAAGTCAAGCAGAGAAAGTCAATTATCATATGGTCTCACTTACGTGTGGAGCGGAAGGAAAAACATGGAGGACATTGTGAGAGGGAGGGGAGGGATGAATTGGAGGAAATCGGAGGGGTGAAGAACCATGAGAGACTGTGAACTCAGAACGAGGGACTGAGAGTTTTGGAGGGGAAGGGGTGGGGGGATGGGCGAGCCTGGTGGTGGGTATTGAGGAGGGCACGTATTGCATGGAGCACTGGGTGTGGTACATAAACAATGAATCTTGTAACACTGAAAAAATAAAAGTATCTGGGAAAAAAAAAAAAAAAAGTCACGTGCTCTACCAACTGAGCTAACCAGGCGTTCCGGACATTTAAATGTCAGTTGTATTTAGGCTCCCTCAGGATCCATGAACTTGTTCTTAAACAGTTGGACAGTAAACATTTTATTCTTTTTTTTTTTTTAAAGATTTTATTTATTTATTTGTCAGAGAGAGAGTACAAGCAGGCAGAGTGGCAGGCAGAGGCAGAGGCAGAGGCAGAGGGAGAAGCAGGCTCCCCGCTGAGCAAGGAGCCCGATATGGGACTCGATCCCAGGACCCTGGGATCATGACCTGAGCCGAAGGCAGACGCTTAACCGACTGAGCCACCCAGGTGTCCCAAACATCTTATTCTTGAGGGCCATACTAAGGTCTCTGTCATAAGTCATGAATGCTGTTTTGGTCATGCAAAAGCAGCCACAGACAATATCTAAATGCACAGATGTGCCTGCGTACTAATAACACTATTTGTAAGAATAACAGCCAGCCCCATGGTTTGCCAAATGCCTGGGCTGAATAACTGTTTTTGTGAACAAAACCGTGTCATTAGATCATACTTCACATAATATTAGGGGCGCCTGGGTGGCTCAGTCTGTTAAGCATCTGACTCTTGATCTCAGCTCATGTCTTGACCTCAAGGTTGTGAGTTCAAGCCCTGCGTTGGGCTCTCCACTGGGTGTGGAGCCTGTGGAAAAGAAGGGAGGAATGGAGGAACGGAGGAACGGAGGGAGGGAGGGAGGAAGGAAAAAGAAAGAAAGCTGATCCTGTCATTAAGACATGCCCTGGAATATGCTTCTTAGTGTTTTACTTTGTGTTAACTCCCAGTCTAAATAAATATTTTAGAAGGAAAAATGTACCATTACAAGTTCCAGTTCAGAGCTGGATTATTCTGATTCAGAATTGGATTGCTTGTCACGTGGAAGGCCCCATGCTAAATATTTTTCATGCTTTATCGCACTCAATCCTCACAAGAACCCTCTGAAAGTGGGCATCCCTATCTTCCAGATGAGGTTAAGTACCTTGTCCCAGTCACACAACCATTGGATGACAGAGGCAAGATTCAAGTTCACTCTCTCTGACTCCAGAACCCACTCATAACCACTATTCTGCAAAGAGTCAATGAACACATAAGAAGGATCCTCTTTTGTGCATTATTATTTACATTTACATTTAATACCTGTATCAAAACCACTTCTTTGTGTTTTACCAATTACATATTTTGAGAGCTCTTATCACAGAGGTGTTTATCTTATCACTTGAATTACACCAAAGTGCTTGAATCCAATTTCCAATTTGAATCCAAATTGAATCCAAAATCCAATCTTATATATATTATATATAAAAGAATAGGAAAGGAAGAGAGAGGGAAAGATAAGGACTTGATGAGGGAGTAGCAGATGAAAGCCTCACAATTACTATGTGATGATGCCCAATATTTTAATGTATTTTCTTTGAATAAGCACCGGGTGTAAAAACACAAATGCCATGACAACACCTCCTGAAAAAGTTAATTGATTGAACTCATAAAACATAGATCTGTTGTACTCAGTTCTCACTGCTCCAAAGGAAGAAAGAAAGTCTTAACGTATTTTTAGGGCATTTTGGTGCTGGAGCTGAACTATTTGAACCAAGAACTGTATTACAACTAAAATTTGTACAATTCATTATTTACCAGTACCTTTGCTATTTAAATACAGATATCTAAAAGAGACAGCTACCAGTAAATAAAAGAAATAAGTAATTCAAAATTGGTACATAACAGCTAAGATAATCATGACTATAAATCATTATTCTAATATAATATATAATGTGATGATATGCTTAGAGATTAACATATCAATGACTCCAAATTGATATGAGGTCTCTATTTTTTGTATATTTCTTCTATCCTCTCCAGCTCTGGCAGCTCTCCCTTCCCATTGGTCTGTAGGGCCTTATCAGCCTCCGGAGCTCCTATCGCCAGCCTCACCACCACTTCTAATCTGGGTATAACCTGCAGCTATTTTAAAGAAAACAAGGAACTAGTGAGAAAGAGAAAAGCAATGACAGGTCAACCATGGTGTTGAACATGAACAATGTTACAGAATACTGTCAGATATGGCCATTCGATGTGATGAACCAAGATAAGAACAAGACCGCTTCATGGTCGTGTCTAAGCACAGATGAAAACAAAAAACAACATTTAAACCACCCATTCCTGGCAAAATGATCAGATATCCTCCTATGCTAGCTAACGTGAATGACTGCTACTTCTTTACCAATTACAGCTAAGCCTGACTCCATTTTTCCCACCTCCTAGATAAGTGTCATTAAAATAGCCAGTCTTAAAATTACCTCACTTCCTAACAGCATCCAATCCAAAGTCAACTCCTACCTTCTTAGACATGTCCCCAAATCACCTAACAGAAGCCCAAATTCTATAAAAAATCTTTTATCTTCTTACTGAGTAGTCATGGGTTCCCCATGGTATATGGTCTCCCTCACAGCAATGAATCTATAAACCTAACTTTGTTCAACTATAGGTAGACCACTCTTGGTCCTTGTTAGAGGACATCGGCGCTAGCTTTCTTAAATGAGTCCTCCTATTTTAGGCCCATTTTAAGGTAATATATTTTGAGTGAGCATCTAAGGATGGACATGCATGTTCTGTAATGGGGTCAAGCCAGTACATTTTTAAAAACTATTTTCTTTACTAAGAAGAGGTCTGTTTTGCTTATGTTCGACTTTAAAGCTGCTTAGCTAAAGATAGTTTTACTGGAAGTCAAAATCCAAATAAATGAGACATTACTGTAAATAACATGATGGGATATTTCAGATCATAATTCATCCTACATAATAATATACCTTGCATTTACTTGATTTACAATTAACTGGATACCTGTGTGATATGGTCATTAGGTTGAATACAGTTCATAAATGTACATGCATAAAGAACAATGAACAAAAATAATTTTATTGGCATCTTTCCTATTGTATACTCTATATGCAGTACCTTGTCCCCTTTGATTGACAGGCCTTGTAATCCTTGTGGGCCAATTGGTCCTTCAGAGCCTTTTTCACCCTGAAAGTATATGGGAGAAATATCAGCATATTAATAAAAGTCAGGATTTAAAAACAGTCGAAGCATCCGAAGTATCCAAATTCACTGCTCACGGCAAATGGATAATTCTAGCTGACCCAAAGATTTGTAACTTGCAAAAAATATATAGTTTTAGTGCTCCTATATAGGAAGGAATCTGTCCAAACAGAATACTTACACAGCATCACTAAAGTTGGAAAAAAGCTCCATTCCTGATAAAAATATCTGGAAATGGGGGACCTAACTAATCATATGGTACAACAAACTGAATCAAGCCTCCATTTCCTCAACATTGTTCAATTAGATTCATCACAGAATGAAAATTTGTCTCTCATATTAGTATATGAACTAATACTTGCTAGTACTGAATTACTCAATGTTTTATATCACACTTTGTAAGTTTGTAAGTGTTCATTGTTTTAAAACAATTCATAGAAAATCTTCTTGGATGTACTCCTAAGTCACACGACCTATGTGAATAGCTCTGGTTGTAATGAAATCTAAATGAAGTCACAAAATTTTGTGCATTTGTGTGAAAAAAAACCATATAATTAATTAGGAATAGCATTCATTTCATGAGTTTATTTAAACCCAGAGTAAAATCAGAGAACACTTGCAAGAAACCTAGGAAAAGGGAAACTATACTTTTAAGTCCCTCTTTATTCATAATTTATTCACTTCAGCTCTACATCATTGCAAAGTAACCCCAAATAGCACATAGAGAAAACTCCCATTGACCCTGCTGGTTGGGGAATGAAGTATTCTGACTAATGGGTTCTTCTGATCATTACCACAGAGTATAATTACTTAAGTCGACCCTAAAGTAACACCGAATATAATGGATTATTTCTGTGATGAGAAGCAGGGTGGTACAGTGCTGTGGGTTATTATGAGTAAGAGTGTATCATTATGATGTACAGTTGAACCTGTCACTAAGACTCGCCCTCAGTCTGCTTCTTAGTGTTTCACTTATTCACTTCTCATTTACTTATTTATGTTAGAAACCCCCACAGGTTATAAAGAAAAATAACGCTGGCTATTTGAATTTCCCAGGCTGTTTGGACTACACAGAAACAGAAATTTACTATATGACAAAAAAAAAAAAAAACAACAACACCTCAAGAAATTATGTATTATAAAACTTTCTGAAAGGTAGCAATAACTGCTGGCCTGTCTTCTGATAGTGATACTCTGGTTAGATCGAGGCATTAGTAATGTCCCCTTTATCCTACAGAGTATTTACTTTGATGATGACAAATTAAGGTTAGTTAGTTAATGAGGGCCTCTTTTAAAATTCAACCCATCAGTCATTCACAACTTAGTATGAATTAGGTTTTAACTGATTGATCTTCCTGTAGTTGAGATTCAAGTTTCTCACAGACAAAGAATATTGATCATGGCTGAAGAGGATAAGAATGAGATGATATTTTAAAGCATGAGGCTGCGGGAGAAGGCCAGATCTTGGTGACCTGACCAAATGGCTGAAGTAGAAGTTCTTAGACACTTAGAAAATAGCATGTGCCTCTCTGAGCAGTGTGTGTCTATGCATATATATGTGTTTGGGGAAAAGAAGGAAAAAGGACCCCAAAATGTATTCTTGCTTACTCTGAAATGTTGATGCTGCCCAAAGTGTCTTGGAAAATCATTTCCTGTATGGCCTTTGGTAGATTGGGGGAAGTATGGGTCAGCAAAGTACAGCCCTGACAGATACCACACTGCTAACACAGCCTAAAATACTTATTATCTGGCCTTTTACAGAAAAAGTTTGCCAATCCTTGGTCCAGAGGAACTCAAGTGCCCAGAATTATACATGGGAAGCAGTAGAAACATTTAAATCCTCAACTGCCAGGTAAAAAGTACATTTCTCATAGCATTTTGCCCCTTATGATAACAAGGTAATTCCCATTCCATCCTCCCACCCGTATTTCTTTCTTATTATACTAATGACAATGTGATTACAAACTGGTTTATTAGTTTCTTATCTGTGTTTCACAAAACAAAGCTGTGAGTAAAGTTCTTGCATAGCTGTGCTCCGTAACTTCACTTCTGGACACGAAGATGCTGTTTATCACTATGGTTTAAGGACTACAAAGTAACTGAGCTTTCTCCTTTCATATGCCATAATTATATGAGGTAAAATTCTGCCAATTAGTTATCTATAATTGAAAATTTCACTATAGTTTCATGTTAAGGGAAAATTTACATATTCCTTTATTTAATAGGGTGAGGACGGTCAGGAAAATACTTCTGATAATTGGCTAGGACACGTATTTTAAAGTTGTAAATCCTGACCATGCAAGGCCAAGCATTTTTTTCATAGTACAGAAGGTATTGTTACCTTTGGCCCTGGAAATCCTTCTCCTGGTAAGCCCCTCTCTCCTGGTGCTCCCTCAGGACCACGGGGACCCTGTTTAGAAGAGGGAATGAGGAGCAAGAAGAGAGAAAGAGAGAATTGGGTGGGGGGAGAAGGAAGGAAGAAAGAAATGGTTATATTTTGGTTCACACTAGATGCGGTGATAAAGTCCTACTGAAGTTATTAGTGGGAATCCTTCTAGTAGACTCCATACTGATTAGTAGAATCGTAGAGTAGTGAAGAATAATATTCCCATTGCATGGCTCATTCCACTTGATTAGCAGAAGATGTTCTATTCTGGTGTCCTCGAATTAGAGGAAAATGGGAATTGAGTGATGCTTCAGAATAAGGATTAGGAAATAAATCCTCTGAGGAAAGTCTAAAAATCTAGGACAGTGTGGTCTGGATAAGGTTGCAGAGTGATTAAATAATTGAAAAGTATCTGGGGAACTCTGTGAAGAAATCACTGCACAGCTGCTTGAAAGCATTGAATTCTGTTTACACATGCTTTAATTTCTATCTGGATACATTTGGATTCAAACTTGAATTCTTTCAAGGACTGCTTGAATCCACTGGAGGTTTATGTGCAAATGGGAATCTCAATAGCATCATTCAGGGGAAGCATGGTTTTCGATCTCAATGATTCAAATTAAGAAGTCCAGGTAACTTGCTGAGAAGGGCACTCAGGAAGGTGAAAACTTCGCACAGAAGGAAAGAAAAACAACACAGTCCCTGGCTTTGACGTGGACGGGCAGGAAACATACTAGTCGAAAAATAAAAGACAACAGCAAGATATTCAGTTGAAGTAGGAATTTTAAAAAGGCTACAAATTCTCCCTCTCTTTATTCTTGGCCAGAAGGTCACAAAGCAAAAAAAGGAACTAACAAGAATTTTAAAAGCACAAACCGGAGCTTTTCCTCTGAGGGATCTAAAAAGATATTTAGGGCTTGCTTGGCAAGGAAGTGAACCTAAGATGATATAAAGTCTACTGAGTTGCCCAGAAACTCCAAAGCCAGCAGGCTGCAGACAGTCTAAATGATCTGGAGGCTCGATATGCAATAATCCAGGGTAATTTGAGAGGCGATTTCTCCTGAAGCCTGGTAGCAGACGTAGGATGCAACATTTGTTAATCAGTGACTGATCGTAGTTGTAGATCTGTAAACACGAAAACTAATTGTATCCCATGTTAAAGAATTTTTGCCTTTCCCTAAATATTATATATTTTAAAAGATAGTCTTCTTCAGTATTTATGTATCACCAATTCATAAAGACTTTAATTAAAGGAAAAAGCTGACATTTAATTCCATTTAAATTGCTATGCTGATGGGAAATTTAGCTTTTAACAACCCAAGACCTTCTTCTTCAGAGCACTAATATCCATGACAGCTTACTCTAATGTTAGAGCGATCAACTAGGGGAAAAAGAAATATAAGCACGAAAACTAGACTGCAAACTAAAAAGGCAAGTGCCTAGTTAACATCATGTAATTTAACAAAAAAATTGACAAATTATTCCTCTTTCCCAGTGATAAAAAAACAAATAAAAATAACACAATTTACATTAAATGCAAAGAAATCTTTTTCCAGTTCACTCGATTTTTTTCCCCATTCATTCAGCAAACGCCTAGTGGGCGCAAGGCACTGTGCTAAGTTCTGGGAACAGCAGATACACCTGCTCCTTTGTCTCACAGAGGTTACAGTCTTTCATGGTAATTGAAAGCATATTATGGTGTCATATGGACCAGGGTTCAAGTCCCAGCTCTGTTGTGTGTTAGCGTGATCTCCAACAAAGAATTTAATCTCTCTAAAGTTCAGCATTCTCATCGTAATGGTGGTAACAATAGTACCTACCTCAAGCACAGGTGTTAATATAAGGGTTAAGTCAGAGAGACTTAAAGCTCTTACATATCGAGCACTCAATAAATATCCGCTATCACTATCAAAATTATTTTACTTGAATCTTGCGATTGCCAAGAATGTCCTTTCAGGGCATGTTTATGAATAGGGTAGGCTCAGAGTGAATGGTTTAAGGGAGGCAATATGGCAATACAGAGAGAGGGCCGCTGCAGAGCATAAACACCGAACCCTCCCACATCCTATTCTAGAGTCCACCAGCCAAGGTGAGAGAGAAAACAATGATGGCTTTGAGGAGCCATGTGTTCCACGCTGTCGAGAACAGAGAACTAATACTCGTGAGTAATCACTTAAAGACATTAAAAAAAAAAGCGGTGATTCAAGGTTTAATTACTATAAACTGCGGGAGTAATATTCCACATCATCAGTACATTCTCATAGTTTCCAGCTAAACAGAAGGGAAGATGAGAAAGATCAGGTACTTGGGTTGGATGAACTGTACTTCATCACAACAGGACCAAAAGATTATTTTTTAAAAGACAGAAATGCTTCCATAAAAAACTCACGGTGTCCTTTTCAAAAGCCATGAGAACCAATCATAATTATGGCAGACTTATCTGACTTCTCACCAATGCCTCTAATAAAAAAAGAAAGCGGAGGAATCTAATTATCAGTTCACACAGTCTGATAAATGAAATGCTTTAGACATTAATGAGATAAAATGTGATTGATTGTCCATTATCTTATTACTTTTCTTAATAATCTTACTAGTGTAGATAATCAATAAAAGTGGTTTTATCATACATGGCAAGCATTAAAAATAAATATGTTCAATAATAATAAAAATTGCCTATAATATTCACATAGTACCATCTATGTAATTTGTAACTTCAAAGTATTTACGGTTCTACTTTGGGGGGTATTTTTTACTAATAGTGCTCTGAATATCCTTGCACACGAAAACAAAAAACAAAACCAAAAACCAAAAACCAAAACCTTGAAACCACTTGAAATCATTCAGACAAAGAAACAAACATAAAGGACTTTCAGCAGAACCTTTTCAGTCCCAAAGTAAGTCTTTATGTTACTTCTAAGTAGTTAAAAAACTTGCAATGTCAGATTTTTATTTTGACAGTTTGATGCAAAACATTTTCATACATTATTTGTGATCGACCCCACCTTTGTTATGATTTCAGTTCCCAATTAAACCACAAACATCACAGTGTCACTCTGATTTGTGTAATTGTGGCTTGGAAAGCAAACAAACAAGAACTTCATGTTCTGGCAGTATTGTGAAAACTCTCTAGCTATAAACAAAAAGGGAAGTAATACAAATTTTTCTTTTTTTTTTTTTTTTTTTT
>JAPYYM010001231.1:0-13699 GCA_028534135.1 Potos flavus | reverse complement strand
CCTGCTCTTGCGCTCTCTTTCTCAAAGAAATAAATAAAATCTTAAAAAATAAATAAATAAAGGCCATTTGGCTCCAGGGCCACTGCTCCTAGACCCTACTCTATCGTTGCATGGGAGTGTTGTTATTATTGTTATTCTCACTTCTCAGATGCCGGGAGGGATGCGGTGACCTTCCAGAGGCCATCGAGAAAGGACTCAGACTTGGGAGGCCCAGTGAGCCTCCTCCTCCCCCGCCTGGCTGGCCAGGGGGTACAGGTGTGTTCTGTGCCCGCCAGCCCTGGCGCCCCGGTGCCCGGGGGGCTGGTGAGATTGTCCCTGATTGTCACTCCACTGCCCACTCTGAACCCTGTCTGTGCCTTATCGGCCCGGAACTTCCTCCAGCTGTGTCTCGGCCAGGCCCTGGGCCCCAAATTCCTGGTGGGTGATGTGCGCTCTGTCTGTGATAACAGCCCTGGCAGGACTCCTAGGAGTCAGCTTCCTTGGCCACATCTGCAGCTCAGATAACAGGGGACGGGCGAAGTGTCTCCACTTTATCTTGTGAAAGCTGGCCAGGCTTTGGGTTCCCCCAGGCTGCAAGGTGAGGCCAAACCTTGGCTCACTGCCTCTCCTCCTGGCTTGGGACTAGTAGGGGGTGGCGGCGGGGGTGAGGAGAGCCTCTTCAGGGGGCAGCGGGTTACCTAGGCACAAGGAAGGCAAGGCTCAGTGCCTTCTATGCCCCAGGGCTCTTCCCTTGCTAACAGAAGGAAGGAGTTAATCCGTCACTCACTCATTCATCAGACATTTACTGAGTACTCCCCTCCCGCTAAGCCCTGTTCAAAGTACTTTGATTTTTTATATTTACATTTTGATTCACTTAATCTTCCCTCATGTCATTATGCTCATTTTACAGTTGAGGAATTCAAGGCCCAGAGAGGTGAAGTAACTTGCTCAAAGTCACACAGCTGTGGAGTAGTGGGAGTTCCTAAGCACAGGCTCTACTACCTGCAGTCATTTATAAATGAAGACAAAAGGTCAGTTGGTGACAAGGACTCTGAAGAGTAGACAGGTAGACAGGGAAAGAGGGGCAGTGGCTACCTGTGCTGGGGTCTTAGGGAGGGCTTCTCTGGGGTGGTGACATTTCAGCCATATCTCAATGCAAGAATGAGCCAGTCATGAAGATTGGGGGGTGTGCAAAGGCCCCTGAAGAAAAACAAGCTCCAGTGGGGAATGGGGCCCAGGGAGCCCAGGGTTAGACAGAAAGCTGGGGTAGGGCTGGACCTAGGTTCTCAGTCCGGTCTTTGGCCCTCCATCCCCTCCTGGTTCTTCTGTGGTCAGTCCTGTCTTAGCCCCTGGGCACTGCCTGGCTTTACCTCCTTCCAGCTGTGTGACCTTGAGCAAGTGGCTTCCCTTCTCTCTGCCTTTGCTCTTGGCGGCCTTATCCTTGTCCTAGGCTATGGCGAGGCCCCTGGGTGTGGGTGTGGGATAGCCTTGGCCCATGGCTGCTGCCCAGATGTGAGGTGGCAAGTGTTAAGCTCCACGTTTCTGGGCAGGGGTGGAAGATGGTCCTGGAGGTCCTGGTCCAGGCTTCAGGTCCTAGAGATGCAGCCCTGGGACTAAGAAACACACAGAGACCAAGGGACAGAGTCACAGCGAAATGCAGAGCCCGAGGAAGATAGAATAAGACAGAGAGACAGATGGGCCTCAAAACAGAGATAGAGACACAGAAAGGGAGAGACAAAGTTGGGGAAGAGTGAGAAACGCCCTGAGAGAGACCAGCCCATCTGAATGAGGCAGCAAGAGATGCAGATAGAGGTGGACTCCAACAGAGAGAGACAGAGAGAGAGAGACAGACAGACAGACAAAGATGACATGGCCAAGAGAGGACAAGAGAGAAAGTTGTGAATGTTTTAAATGCCACTGAATTGGATACTTTAAAATGGTTAAAATGGTGAATTTTATGCTATTGTGACTTTTACCACAATAAAAAGAGAACCAGAGAGACAGAAGATGGCAAAGAGAGAGAGAGAGAGACAGAGATGGAAGGACAGAATTCCCGGACTGTGACTTTCTCAGGGGTTGACTGGCCTTTGGGATGCTAAGATAATGGTGGGGAGGGGACTGGGGGCTTGGGGTCCCTGTGCTAAGGTCCAGGCCTGCAGGGCCCCTGGATTTAGGGCCAGTCCCCCTTTCCCTGGGCTGTTCCGGTGCTAAAGGTTTGCCCTGGGCTGGCAGTGCCACAGTTTGCTTGTGTGTTTCAGGGATGGGCTTTTGAGCCGTTGGCTAGGACCTGGGAGGTAGCACCTTGCCAACTGCCTGCTCCGAGAAGGGCCTCTTAGCAGTCGTAGGCTCCTAGTCAGACCGTGGGATACCCCCATTCTGCCCCAACTGTGGGGATGACAGTCGCAGTAATTAACGATTTAGTTTACATTTGGCAGAGTGTTCACGGCCTGTTGGGGTCTGTGCTGTGGGTATGACACTGGGTTCTCCTTGGTTCCCCATCACCCCTGGGGGTTAATCCATTCAAGACCTGAGGAGGCTGGACTCACAGAGTTCAAGGGTTTTGGCTGAGGTCAAACAGGGGTCACAGGCAACTAGCTCTATGCGCTGAGGAAAGGGATAAACTTGGATTGCCCCAAAGCTGGGGGCTGGGAACCTTCTGCCCAAGGACCTGTAGAAGCCCTGTGGGGTGCGGGGAGGGCAGGTGGAGTGTGGAAGCCCTCAGGGTAGAAAGCAAGGCGGATGGAGAAGCCTGCCCTCTGATCCTGTCACACCACCTGTCCCTTGGCAGTGTGGTACGCAGCCCCTCAGGCCCTGCCAACGTGTGCCCAGGGTTGTCGAGCCCATCTTTCAGGTGGGGACACTGAGGCCCAGGCTGGCCGAGGTGGCGGGCCCACAGGCGCTGAGGCTAAAGGCAGCAGCGCGGGGTCTGGAACTGAGTTTAGACTGGGCGGGGCACGAGGGGTGCTGGACGGGTGCTGGGGGCTCCGCCGCGGACGCGCCAGGCGGCGGTCTCTGGGCATCGGTTCGCTCAGCTCGGCTAGCAGCGAGAGGCGCGGCTCTGCCCCCTCCCCCGCCCGCGGCGAGACCCCGCCCCGGAGGCGGAGTCCGGGGAGGGGGCCCGAGGCGAGCTGGGGCCGCTCCTCCGCGCCTCCGCCCCTCCCCGCGCCGCGCACAGCCGGGGCTCGGGGCTCGCGGCTCTCGACGCGCGACGGCCCGGCAGACTGACCGACAGGCGGCCGGACGTGCGGAGCGCCCCGCGGTGAGTGCGCGTCGACCCCCTTCCCGCGCGGGGTCCCCATCTCCCCTCCTGCACAGCGCCCCTACTGGGCCGCCGTCGCCGAGCTCGGCTTGGGCTTGGGGGCCCTCAGCCGCCCCGACGGTTCGGCGGCCCCGCGAATGCGCGTCCCGAGCCGCGGGGTGCCCACACCCCCGCCCCGCCGCGGGCTCGCCCTCCCGGCCCCGGTCCCATTGGACGGATGCGGGCACTGAGGCTGGTGCCGGGGAGCGAGGGGCCTCGAGGTCTGTTGGCGAGTCCCCCCACCCGCCAGTTCGAGCGCCCCCCAACCCCAGTGCTGCCGCCCTTTCCCTCGGCTGCATCCAACCGGGCACCGCTCCCCCCAGCCTTGCTCCACTCCTTCCCTACGCCCCCCTCCCCCCTCCCTGTGCCCCTCAGCTCCCTCCATCGGGCACCACCCCCACCGTCAAGCTCACATCCTCATTTCCCCCTCCCGCCACACTGTCCCCCACACACGTACACCAGTAGCCAAAAGAAGTTCCTGCACCCTCTCTGCCTGGGCGCACCCGCCATCCCGTTACCCCATCCCCCATCCCCCGGTTGCAAAGTCCCCTGCTCAGCGCTCCCCCACCCATCTTTCACACACATGCCGGGCTTCCCACACTCATCTCCCACACATGTCCCTTTTGCACACACGTGCCTCACACACTGGCGTGTCCCAGACAGGCACGCCTCTCTCTCAAACAGTTGTGTCTGTGTTACACGCATGTGCCTCTGGCACGCATGCATGTCTGCCACACGTGTGTCTATCACACATGCAATATCTATCTCACATGTGTCACACACGTGTCTCTCGCATAACTGGAGTAACAGTGCCTCACACACTGAATCTTGCACCCAGAGTCACATACCCCAACTTCATAGTCCTGTGCACCCCTGACACTCCACCTCTATGGGCACAGCCCTCCCTGCTATCCTGAGTTAGCTGGGAGCCAGGGGAGGGCTGGGGGAGAAGCCTCTTGGCTGAAGCTCTCTTACTGTTGGGACTGGGAAGTTGTAGGAGCACAGGGAGGGGGCCTTCAGGGCTGGGCCTGACTCCACCAGCCTCCCCACTCCTCATCACCCCTGGCATCCCCTCCCCTTCCCCCACCCTAATCTCCGAAGCAGTGGTGCCCCTCCTCGGGCCAGATGACCAGCCCTGTTGCAAGGTGACTCCACTTGGGCTGGTCCAAAGCTGGTGTGAGCCAGCACGTGTCACTATGACAGGCCAGAAAAAGAAAAAAAAAAATTTGGGTGCCGGTCATCATGCAGAGCCCCTTGAATAAGGGGACTGGTTTAGGCCCCTCCCAGAGCAAGCCCCCAAGAGCTCTCCTGGCTAGTGTTTGTAGCTGAATGACTGGGGCTCTGAGCCTCACCTTCCTCACATGCAAATGAAGGTGAAGATCCCCACCAGGAGGAGGGAGGGATCTGTAATTGTTGCTTCCTTGACTTCCACCCTACCGTCCTGCATCCAGAGCTGTGAGATGGGGGAAGCGGGCAGGGGATGGGTGAAATCAAAGAATCTTACTCTGGCTGTGCAAACCTGCCAGCCCTGGCTTTGACTGGCTCTGTGTGTTTTGCTTGGCTCTTACCATGTTGTTATTATTTTTAAATATTTAATTAGCTGCCAGCATTTGCAAATTGGCAGGTTTCACAGAAAAGTCCGGATTTCCATCTTTTACCTGAAAAATCACAAGGTCTGGGAGCCCAGGGTCCACATCCCCCTGTGGTGCCCACTGGCTAGGGCTGCTTGCCTGCTGCCCCCTGGGGGATGGGACAGGAGCACCATTTGGCCATAGTCCCCACTGGGGACTCAGCTCCTACCTGGCCTGCATAGGCCTCTGTGTCGGCTGTGCCTGCCCCTGCCGTATGGACGGGGCTCTTTTTGCTGCCTTGCCCGCCCCAAAGGGGCCTAGGCTAGTCCCCTCACCCAGGACTGGGAAAGCCTTGAGTGGGCCTCATACCTCTTTGGAGCACTTGGGGGGCATGCCAGGGGCTTGGACCACAAGGCATCTTTGTGATGGTGGCAGGCGCTTTCTGTTGGGCTGTGGGGAGCCCCATGAGAGGAAGGCCATGAAATCGGAGCCAGTTCTTGACCATCAAATTTCTTCCCAGATCCCGTCAATGATTCTGCAAGGTCACATTCTTACCTTATTTAACAGATGGGGAAACTGAGGCTCAGAAAGAGTTTTCTAGGAAGCAAATGGTAGAGCTGAAATTTCAACCCAGAGTTTTTTTGGCCCTAAAGCCAAGCTCTTTGTCCCCTTTTAATGCATCCATGAGTGGAGGGACTCGGTCTCATCAACCCTGAGCAAATTCCCTGAGCCAGGTCCACACTTGACACACAGTAGGTGCTTAATAAATGCTTGTGGAATGACCAGGGAAGCGAAGCTGCATTCTCTGCAGGGGTCAGGGTAAAGCTAAATTCAGGACCTAAAGTGAAGAAGATTTCGTGATAAAGCGAAGATTTAAATGACCACCCAGGTTCCCTTTTTTTTTAAATTAAAGATTTTATTTATTTCTAAGTAATCTCTACACTCAACATGGGGCTCGAACTCACGGCCCTGAGATCAAGAGTCACACCCTCCACCAGCTGAGCCAGCCATTGAAAGGTACCCGTAGGTTCGTTTTCATCAGCCTGAAAGCTCAGCACAGTTTTCTGCTCTAGTCTTGACAGTCATATCTACTGTGACCCCGTGACCACCAGGGTAAAGACCGTTGAGTCTCGAGTCTGTCTGGCCTCAGGAGCATCACAGTGTGCCCTGTGAGACATCAGGTTTCATGTTGACCTTGCATTTGGGGGCTCTGGGTGTGAGCATTTTCCCTGTAAGCCCCGATCAGCCTTAGTGGACGAGATGCCTTACAAGGAGGGACTCGGGTGGAGAACAGCTCCCGGCTCCCAGCTCCCATTCCCTCGGGTGGCCTCTCCGTGGGTGGCACGGGGTGGGGCAGTTGCTGTGTTATTTTAAGTCCCAGATTCTGTGACTCTCTGCTCTCTCGTGTGAGCACACTTCTGTGGCTGATGTCAGTGAAGTGCCGCCTGGGATGTGCAGCCTCCTGGCAGTTTGTCGACTGACTGAATGAGGGCCAGCCCTTCCAGAGTGACTGGGGATGGTGGGCAGCCCCGACCTCTTCCTCTAGCTTCCCCGGGGGTTTTCTTTCCCACCGGGGAGGAAGGCGCTGGGCTGTGCAAGGTGGTGCAGAGGGCCCGTCCATCCCTTCATGGGCCTCAGTCTTCCCTTCTGTAAAGTGGGTACTGTGCTCTTAAGCTTTCCAGGGGTCATGGTCCTGAAGTGGGGAGCGGGGAGGATGGAATCCTTGGGACCGCTGTCCGGGAGGCAGTTGGTTGTAGCCCTGCTCCCAGGCTTCCTGAACTCTGAGGGGCCTCCCCCAGCCGAAGACCTTGGCCTGGGATGTAGTTCCAGCTTGCGGCAGGATTCTGGGTGCTGGGCTCCCACAGTCCCATGAACTCTGTGAGGGCTGGCAGGAATAATTCTATCAGGCAGAAGCTGCTGCGGGAGCTTGGCTCTCCTGGGCTGAGTTTGAGAGTCCCATCCTAGGTGAGGCACTGTCCAGGTAGGGACTCAGGGTGGGCAAAGCAGACATTCTCCTTGCTCCCATGCAGTCTATATTCTAGTTAGAGGGGTGAGGTGGGGTGATTCAGGGGACAAAGAAATTAATTATATTAATTAATTAATGACGTTAATTAATCACATTGATTTCAGATGCTATAAAGGAGCTTAAGTCAGCAGGACAACCAAATCCAGGGGGGCAGGGAGGGCCCTTTGAGGAGGAGACTTCTGAACTGAGACCAGAGTGATGAGAGAGAATGCCAAGCAGGGGGCACAGCTAGTGCAAAGGGCCTGAGGTAGGACCCTGTTTGGTGTGTGTGAGGGATAGAAAAGGAGGAGGCTGGAGTGAGTCAGGGAGGGGAGAGAGGGTGCCGAGGAAGTGAAGGAGCGGGAGCACAGGGAGTTTGAAAGCTACTGAAAGGTTTTGATGGAAGGAGCAAGGAGATCGGATTTCTGTTTTAAGACACCCTCTCGAGTAAGATCGGGAGGCTTGTGCCAGGGCCCATGCTGGGGTGCAGTTCTCACCCTTGAGAAGCTACAGGCAGAGCGGGGAGGCAGGTCTGTGGGCGGGCATTTGAGACCCAGGGTGACAGATGCTGGGATGGCCTCACTGTGGAATATTATGCAGCTTTAAAAAATGAGGACACTCTGTGGAAAGGTCTTTCACAACCTGGTAAGAGAAGAAAACAGGTGCTGAATTGCCGAATGGCTTGTAAACCGTGCCGCCTCTTGTGTCCAGTAAGAAATCCAACTTTCTGTTGGCTTGTGTGAGCGTAAACAAAGCCTGGGAGGAAACACAAGGAACAAGTTTCAGTGCTCACCTGTGTCACCTGGGGGTGGGTTGGTGTGGGCAGGTGGGGGACAAGGGTGCAAGGCTGAGGTGACATGTCCCACTCTGTGCCTTTTTTTTCATCTTTGCTGCTTTTTGAACCATGTGACCTCTTTGCCTGTTCAAAACATTAAATTAAAAAGCAATTGGGCAGTTGGGGGTGACCGTTCATTTGTGAGTTTTAAGTGGAAGTGTTTAAGGGTGGTTTTTAAACTCCCTGCTTCGCTGACCTTGTTGTTGAACGACTAACTTCTTCCTGGCATGGTACACAAAAGTTTCCACTGTGATTAAATTAGATGGTAACAAAGTCACTTTTTGCAAAGTTTGGCAAATGGACAAAAGAGAAAACCCACCCTTTCTCTCTCTACCGGTTTCTTACCCCCTTTTCCTGTGGGCGTGTTTCCTTCTGGTGATTTGAGAGCTGGCTCTTCCCGGCCTGGGCACCCACAGCACTTAACAATTCTTTCCTGAGACTGTTTCCCCAGTCAGACCCGCCGGCTGGTTGGGAGACGAGCTGCTGGTCCGGAGCCAGGGGCAGCCAGAGGTAGAAAATCCCTGCTTCGGCATCCTACAAGGTTCGGATTCCCAGCTCTGCCACTCGCAGGCTGTGCTCCCATCAGGCCAGTGACTGATGGGGTACCTCTGAGCCTCAGTTTCTTTATCTGTAAAATAGGTGTCCTGTCTCTGTTAGGGTCAACGGAAGGAGAAAATGAGATCACTCGTTCCATTTATTGAGCATCTACTGGGTCCTGGACACTGTTCTGAGTGCTGGGCATAAGACAGTGACCAAGACAACATCCTCTGCCCCCGCAGAGCCCGCTTTCTGGCGGGAGACACAGACAGGAGATGTGTAGGTGCTCACTGTGATGTCCTATGCTGGCTATGGGTGTGATGAAGAGATGGCAAAACTGGTCCAGGGCTGGGAGTTGGGTGGGGATGTTTTAGGTTGAGCACGACAGGTGTCAGTGGAGCAGATGCGTGGGTGGAGTAGGGCTGTTCAGGCAGAGGCCACGGCAGGTGCAAATGACCTGGGGCAGTGGGAAATCAGGACCCCCATGAGGAAGGAGGGCCATTGCAGCATGGGCCACATCTGGGCTCCACAAGAGGGCTTTCATTTTTGTTCTAGGTGTGATACAGATTCAGTTCAGGGAGGGACCAGCTCTGATTGAGATTTTTAAAGTCCTCCCACCCTTGAGCTGCTGGAGGAGAGCCGCTGGGGCCTGGAACTTGGCCTAATGGGGTGCTGGGGAGTAGTAGGGTTGTGACCTTCTTCTGGGAGGGTTAGGAACCAGGCTGAGCATTCCTGGGAACAGCCAGGGAGAGGCTTGTGGAATCAGTGTTCCTGGACAGTGGCTCTCTGGACATCCATGTCAGGGATGTGTGCCCAAGGTTTGGGGGTGCTCACAGTAGCCTCTGTTGTGGGATGGCCTGTTGTCCCTCCCATGTCAACTTGAGGGCCCCAGGGAGGCACACAGGCAGCTCTGACCTGCTTCAGTCAGGGCTGTCCTGAAGGAGAGCACAGAGGTCCTGACAGCCAGGGAAGCATCTAGCCAAGTCTGGCGGTGATCAGGGCGGGCTTCCCAGAGGAGGTGGTACAGGCACTGTGATATGAAGGTAAAAAGGTGAGGGAGACACAAGAACAGGAGAAAACCCTGTTTCTCTTGGAGAGGTGGATTGGAGGAGAGGTAGGAGGTAAGGTTGTGCTGGCGGACTGAACCCTGACAATGGAGCACCTCAGATCCTGGCCCATGACCTGGAGATGGGCAGTCTTGGGGCATTTCTTAGAAGAGGATGGACGTGGCCAGAGGGTTAGAGAGTCCCTCTGGCAGTCCAGGCATGAGGGTGGGACTGGAGGGGGGCGAGATGATCAGTGGGAGGCTTGTGAGAGTGTCAGGGCAGGGAAACCGAGGCTGCGAGAGGGGCATGCCTGCCTGTGGTCACACGGCAAGTCTGGAGGAAGAACTGGGGCGGGAGCCAGGTCTGTCCACCTCCAGGTCCTGCTCCGGATGGGCTGCCCCTTGATCACGGGCACCGCTGGCACGCACGTGCGCCTGCTAATTCACCTCCGGTCTGGTCCCTTCCCGGGGCCTCTCTCAGGTCAAGCCCTGCGTCATTTTATACCATTGTCCTCACATTTATTGGAACTTGGAAGCATTGCAAAAATGCCTCTGTCTTCTCATATATGGAGATTGTTGCAAAGAAAGTGCTGGTTTGGGGAAAGGTTATTTCCTTCCTCGAGGGTGGGGAGCCTAGCTTTTCTGGTGGGGGGATGCTGCATTGTAGGCCAGAGTGACCCCGCCCAGGTCGCATGCTGGTGAGGAAGCGAGGCCGCCTGCCTGCCCCGGGCTGGGAGACTTGGCCTGGCCAGGGGAGGTGGGGCGGGCAGCGAGCACCCACATTCCAGGGGAGTGGGATAGCCGCCTCTGACCACCGGAGGCCATTTTGGCTGCAGGCAGGCCCCTACCTGCGAGGGGTTCAATCTTTCGATTTCCTCGTTGCAAACTGGGGACAGCCCTCCTGGCTCTGCTACGGTTTGATGGCCAGGAATGGCCTGAAATGTGAGAAGAGGGCCTGGCCTGCAGAGTGCCAGTAGAGTGAGGACCCTGCCAGGCCAGGGAAGCCTGGAGGGCGCTGGCACGCGTGCCTGGCCCGAGTCCTGGGAGCCTGGATAATCAGGGCTGTGTGTCCCAGCCTCAGCTTCTCCATCTGTAAAGTGGGCCTGGTGGTAGCGGCCTGCCTGCAGGCTTGGTGTGCAGATGACAGGGGAGCCCCGAGCACGGTTTTTGGCAGCTACACGATGCTTCGCTAACTGGGTTCTTTCCACGTCATGACCCCGCTTTCCTGTCCTCTTTCTCATCATTGAGATGCCATCTTGGGGGCCAGCCTTTGGCTGTATGGTCGGGACACACCTTTTTTTTTTTAAGATTTTTTATTTATTTATTTGAGAGAGAGAGTGGAGAGAGAGAGAGTAGAACACAAGCAGGGGGAGCTGCAGGCAGAGGGAGAAGCAGGCTTCCCGCTGAGCAGGGAGCCTGATGCAGGACTCAATTGCAGGACCCCGGGCAGAGCTGAAGGCAGACTCCCAACCAACTGAGCCACCCAGGCGCCCCAGGTCACACTGATTCTTGATAAGCCTCCCAGAGTTCTTCTTTCCTCAGCCTGGGTCTCCCGTCCTAGCCTTGAGTTACAAAGGCTGTGTCTTTGTTGAACTGTGTCTTTGGTCACGAAGTGAGCTTTCAGTGATCCAGAAAATTCAGTTCTTCTCAATGACTCCTTACAACGAGAGCACAACATTAAAAACATTCTGGTAGAGAACTGTCAGGACCCCGGAGAACAGCTCCCCAGCCCCCAGCAGGTCTGCGGCCTGTCGTCTGAGCCAGAGGGACCCAGGGAAGGGTTCTGAGTCTGCTGGGGGATGAGTGGAACAGGCAGAGTGGGGCTGGAGCTCTGTGGATCAGGGCCAGCTCAGGGGATCGGGGCGCTGGTGGTCTTGACACATGTCGACCCCTCAAAGGCAGTGGGTCAGAACTGTACTCTCCTTGACTCCCAGCACTCACAGGCACGTGCGTGCAAACACAAGTACACACACACACACACACACACACACACACACACACATGCACACACTCAAGGCCACAACTCTTCCCTGTGGCTTCTGTGTCAGCCTCCTGGTCCTCGGGAGTTGAGAGTTCAGCCGTCCTCATGGTGGTTTGGTGCTGATTGAGCATCTCCGTGTTCTTTATCTGTTCCCCTGGATGTCCTCCGAGCAGAATAATTCGAATGTTGTCTGACCATGGGCCCCTCAGGGTCTCTGGCTGCTGGTCCCTGATTATGGGGCTGATGAAGGCAGGCCCCATAGGGGGACTTGGGTCCTCTCTTGGATCTCGACTTCCTCTTCTGATAAAGTAACTTAGCATCACACCATCACATTTTCCACCAGACCTCCCGACCTCCCATGCCTTTACGTGATACAGAGTGTATTTTAAAAAATCCCTTCCCAGTTTTACTTGTACTTATTTAAAAGGAGACCTTCTGTCAGAGCTGTGGACAAAAATCAGACTTGCCCTAAAGCAGCAATACCCATGAAAATAAAGATTAACAACAGCCAAGCGGTGCTTTGAACCCTTGCGACTTTCTGTTCCCTGCCTCAGCCTTGAGCCGTGGGACCTGCTCTCTCTTTGCTACAAAGGTTGGCAAGCGGCAGGGAGACGTGCAAGGCATACGTGTTCCGCGGGAGTTCTCTGTGATGCTGAGTGGTGGAAAGAGACTGGGGGGAGGGGGGGATAATTACTCTCCACGGGTTCTGTTGCTTCTGCCTTGTCCCCGAGATCTGAGGTCACCCTGCATGGTCATTTGTAGTCCCACTTGGGCAGACCCCTCTGCTGGTCATCTCACACCTCCCAGCTTCTTGGGAACCCCCTTCCCACCTTTCTGGGCCCTCACTGGCGTGTTTCCCACTGGGCAGAGCTGTAATAGTCCCTCCAGCAGGGATGTCTCCTCTGAGGCCAAGTCCCTGGTTCTCAGGCCAGAGGTTTGGGGCATTCTCTGAGGTGTCCAGTGGCCCGGGGTCCATGCCAGGGGATCGCGGGCCAGGGGCTTAGGACCAGGGCTCTAGCGCTGAGGAAAGAGGTTGATGGCAGCTGGCGAGGTGAGGCTGGGCCCAGTCTCCGGATGACATGGGGAATCGAGGCCTGGCTAGATGGGAAAGTGCCTTGTCAGCTATGAAGTCAGTGAGCAGAGGTCATTAATGATACATCTCATGGGTAATTCGAATCACACTCATGATAATGGCCGGTTGGGCCCTTAATTAGCGACATGCCCCAGCGTGAGGAAAAGTTTGCCCTACTCCCATCACCCCTTGTAACTTGTTTCCTTGAGCTGAATGGCTGACCTTGCACCCTGACGAGTGAGAGAGACTTGTGTAATGGAGTGCCGGCCGTGGAAAGGATATGGTGACGTCAGTTGCCTGTCCCTGAAATGCCCCGCTGTGACCCCAGGACATGCCTGGGCCAGGTACGCCCCTTGGAATGGCTGTGGCTTCCTGTGCGTGGGGTGGGAGTAGTGACCCCCCTCCTTGGCTCCAGACCTCAGGGGTCTCACGGGGAGGGAAGGGCCTCAGCATAGGGCCTGGTGGCCCACCCACACCCTGGGCTCTGTCCCACCGGGGATTTCCCCTGCGCTGGGCTTCAGATGGTGCCTGGCCACTGTGGGGTGAGCGGTTTCTCTTTCATGCAGGCTTTACTGGAGGTCACTTAGGAGAAGCAGGGGGCTCCACTGCATCGTCAGGGGAGACGAGACCCCACTGGCCCCAGAGAAAGCTACAGCGAGGGTCTCTGATGCCGCCAAACCTGCCTCACACCCCGTCTTTATTTTGTCTCTGCTTTTCTCTGTGAGCTCTGCGATTTTCTCAAAATGACTTAAACGTGCCTGCCTTCAGCTTGGAGGCCGCCTGGCTCACCGTCTCTTCCCCCACGGATGCTCTGTATGTTCTTTTAGGTCCAGTGCAGAATCCTGGGGAAGAGCTCTGATTGGCCCAGTGTGGGTGAAATATCCATGCCGGGCCAATGGGCTGTGGGCGGGGGCGGGGTTGTGCTAGTGACAGGAGCTCTGTGGGCTGTCTCCAGCCGGTCCCTGAGAATGGGCTCTGTGCAAATCAGACTAGCGCGGCAGGAGGTCCCTGCTGCAGGGACCGAGTTTACAAACTCCAGAGACCAACATTCTTGGAGTTAAGTCAGCAACCGACACAACACAGTTGCTACTCTTACTTTCGTCACAAGTGTCGGGATTCTTTTGATGACAGGTTGAGAGAAAGTGTAACGTCAGCAAAAAAGTCATGGAATGTGGAAGTACAGAATGCGTTTCAGGCATGGCTGTATCCAGGAACTCTAGAAATGCCCTTGGGACTGTGTCTCCATCAGGCAGTCAGGTGGCCCGCAGCTCTGGGCTCACTCCTTTGAGCTCAGAAGCTGCAGAGTGAGCCTGTGTGGTGGTCCCTGTGGATGCGGGATGGCCATCCTGTGGTCCATGTAGCCCGGGAGAGGGTGG